>MJUT01047296.1:318937-330621 GCA_002080005.1 Gigantidas platifrons
CCCCCCCCCCCCCATAAAACACCCTGATCGATCAGACAAGGTATTATATTGATTTTGGTCTTGATGGTGTGGACTACACCTTACGGGTTGCTTCACTGTTTGAGCAATAAATGTCAGAAATATATTACCCCCCGCTGTGTCCCTTAAACTACGTTCATACTGGCAAGTAAATGTTGTGTTCCACTGTAGTAGAAACCTAAAATATCAAATTTAGTTCGCACCACGCGTTTCTGTATAACCTTCATTTTGTGTCTGATTTAGGACAAATGAGGTCCTGTACTAGTTAAGTTATGAGGCCCCTTACTCTTGGCCCTAAAGCGGGAGGTAGACCCAGCCTAGGCCTACACAGGTAGTCAGACATACATGCTCAGGAAAATTTAAAATTGCACCACATAAGCAAAAATCAATCGTAAAAAAGTTTTTTTTGGCAGGATGATGGGCCACCTGGCCAACGAGACCCTGTACTTAAAAACACACCTACGTACAAGGGTAAATCCGACACTATCCACATGAATACTCAGGTAAAAGACGATGTTTTTTTTATTGTCCCAAACTGCTTAGTTATAGTTACGTTTTTAAAATATAATAAAGAAGCTCAACGTATAATTTTAATAACTGTGATACAATTGAAAAATTAAATAATATAGACCCAATACTAAATCCATCAACACCTGAATATATAACACCAGTGGTCAATTTTATTCAGCGGTCATTAGAACTGAGGAAGTAGGGTGGTTTATGGTGCTTAAAGGATGAATCAAGGAGATATCCATATAGATTTTATATATACAAAACATTTTATTTATTGTCTTTTTGCTTGTAATTTGTAATTTGCATTACTTCAATCCAAATGGACTTTTGTTTTGCAATATAAATAAATCACCTTGAAGATAGAGTTACTTCCCTTTGCTTGGTCCCTGGTTGTTAACGTCACAACTTAGCAACGCCACAACGCTGTAATGGCTGCGAGAATGTACAACATAAACTGTGCATCTGCAAGACATCTTGAAGTATTTGCCGATATTCCAAAAGAATTGGCAGATAAAATAGTGGCGTATAGGAAGATACGAAAACGTATTTTCCACATTGACGAGTTATACAGGATTGGAGGAATTTCCCGTAAGTATTTTAGACGGTTGACTTCAGTTTTCTATGTACCAAACCAAGTTGTTCCTAGAATAGGTGCACAACTTCCATACAGTAATGTATTACCTACTGTTTCTGTCACACAAAAACATCAAAACAGAAATTCTAACTTAAAGAAAAGAAAGATGAAGATTAAGAAGAGTGAGAATCAAAGAAAAATCGAGAACAGAGATCATAAAAGGGAGTTGAAAAGAGGGGATATCTCTACGCAGTCACTGTACAAACCATTGGGTAAAAAATGTAACCTGACTAGTACTAATCTGAAGAGGCTAAGCGCTCGGAATATGCTGGCTGAGAATTCAAGAAAGAAAGTTCAAAAGAAAGAAGTCAAAATAGGAAAATATCGGACTGTAAAAAGACGAAAAACAACAGAAATCGAACAGAACAGTGTTCAAGCTTCAGAGTCGGCACCATCAACTCGGCGAGAAAATATCAATGAAACTTCAGAAAGGGTAGTTTGGCTGTTGGCAGTTATTCCCAATTTAGAAGGTGATAATAAAGATATGGAAGAAGACAATATTCATGTTGATATGGAAGAAGACAATATAGATATGGAAGAAGTTCTTACATACAGAAAAAGACCATATCGTTGTGTAAAAAGACCAGAAACAATAGATACAGAGAATAGCAGTGATTCTTCAGAATCAACACTATCACTGGCACCAACTATAGTTTGGCGAGCAAATACCAATGAAAGGGTAGACAGGTCGTTGGCAACTGCGAGAAAATTAGAATTTCACAATATAGATATGGAAGAAGACAATATAGATATGGAAGAAGTTCTTACATACAGAAAAAGACCATATCGTTGTGTAAAAAGACCAGAAACAATAGATACAGAACATAGCAATGATTCTTCAGAATCGATGCCATCACTGGCATCAGCTATAGTTTGGCGAGCAAATATCAATGAAAGGGTAGCCAGGTTGTTGGCAGATATTCCCAAATTAGAAGGTGATAAAATAGATCTGGAAGAAAACAATGTAGAAATGGAAAAAGACAACAGTTTAACAAACAGAAAAAGAAAATATCAGTCTGTAAAAAGTCACGAAACAACAGATATTGATCAGAGAAATAAACATTCAGTATCGATACCAGCAAGTGTAATTAAGCAAGAATATAATGACGCTATTAAAAAGGTAGCCAGATGGATAATGGCTATACCTAACTTCGAAAGTGACACTATGGATATGGAAGAAGACACTATGGATATGGTAGAAGACACTATGGATATGGTAGAAGACAATATTGATATTGAAATGAACAAAGAGAATATTCCACCAGGACATGTGTACATATAGTTGTTATACCCACATTCGAAGGTGACCATATTGGCATATAGAAATGTGCAAGAAGACAATATTGCAGGACACGAGTATATGCATTTTATGCAAGAACTGTGTAAGATAGGAACCATTCGGACATTTTATTGGAGCTTTATACTGATTATATAATACTATACTATATTTGCAATAAATTAATTTTGCATTTACTAATTTCTGTCTTCTGTTTTTATTATTGATCGATGGAGTAGAAATGTTCAAGAAGACAATATTGCAGGACACAAGCACATGTCATGTGTACATATTATGTATGCTAGAATATTGTAATATAGGAACCATTGGGACATTCCATTGGAGCTTCATGTGATTATACCATTCTATATTTGTAATAAATTAATTTTGCATTTATCAATTGCTGTCTTCTGTCTTTATTATTGACCGATTTAAGTCCGGAGTCTGTCAAGCTGATCAAAAGAAATAGCACAGCGGCAGCGCATAGCATGAGCATAGCTGCATCAACACAAAAAAACGCACGTGTGTATACATCTTTTGAACCTGCAAATAGATGACAGGTGATAGAATTCAAATCACAGAAAAAAACAAATAGTCACCCCCACATTCTTTCAGATATTGAGAAAGATACTGACACACTTTCTCACATAATGTTGTATCGAATACACCTCGCCATGAGCTGGGTTAGAACTCACAACTTTAGATGTGATAGGCACTGTTTGCACAGGTAGTTGAAAACCGAATTACCATACGATTACGCCCACGACGACCCCCTCTGAGGCGAGCATCCTTACCATTATACAATGATACGCGATTCAATTCTCCGCAATGATATGTAAATCTGCGTATGGTAATAAGCAAGCATGAATAGATCTGCGGAAATTTTATTTCAAATGTGGGAGGAATTGTGCTACAAAAATGTTGGATGTTTTGGTTTGGTTTATGATGTTTAACGCCACTATCCAAAATATTTCAGTTATATCATGGTGGTCAGTTTTATTGGTGGATGAAACCGCAGTATCCGGAGAAAATCGCCGACCTGTCGCAAGTCACTGACAAACTATATCACATAATGCTATATCGAGAACACCTCGCCATCAACGGGGTTCGGACTCACGCCTTAGTGGTGATAGGCACTGATTGCACATGTCATTGTAAATCGAACTACCATACGACCACGACGATCCCCCCCACCCCCAAAAGTTTGGATGAAATATTTTAATGCAAAAGGTCAATAACTGCTTCAAAAAAAGTTCGATCAAATTGCAATAACAATATGCGAACGTGTATGTTATTTGCAAGCAAGCCAAATTTCGCGGGAAAGTCCATTCAAAATGCATGAGAAAATAGTCTATGTGAAAAGGGAAAATATAATAATATGCGAATCTCCATATATGGCAAACACACAATTTCCATTTATCTAATATGGTTTTTGTCCTGTCCGACGCAAAATTCTCAGAAAATGGTGTGGAGGAGGGGTTGGATGGTTGGTTGGTTGGTTTATGGTGTTCATCGCCACTTTCAACACTATTTCAGTTATATCGTGGCGATCAGTTTTATTGGTGGAGGGAACAGGAGTACCCGGAGGAAAACCACCGACCTGCCGCAAGTCACTGACAAACTTTATCTCATAAATTTGTATCGAGTACAACTTGCATGAGCCGAGAGCGGGTTTCGAACTCACAACAATAGTGGTGATAGTCACTGATTGCACATGTAGTCATAAATCCAACTAACATATTATCACGACCACGACCGCCCCAATTGAATAAAAGGTGAGTGAGTGATTGTTGTTTAACGCCAATTCAGCCATTTTTCAGCTATGTTATGGCGAGAATAAGTTAATTTTCAAAGAGATTATGAGGTCTACTTTGTTCTAGTTCAACACGATGAGCTGGATTTTTATGGTGCTAGCAATAAGCTCACTGAAACAACTTGGAGAAAAGATGTAACTTCGGTATCCTTATGATCATGATGTAATAACGAACTCTTGTACGTTGTCTTTTCCTAACTGAACGCAAGTTAGTTTAATTCGATTCTAATTAATATTTGTTTTCAAATCCGTTGTATATTTTACAATCACATCAAAGGAATTTGGAAAACTCGTTCTATAAACAAATGTTATTCATAAAGGAGCACTGAAAGGGGTTTATTTGTTTATAACTCTTGAAATGAGAACCATTAGGACGTCTTGTGTTACTCCAACCAACGACCATGCTGCATGGTGGCCCCTGGGGATTTTTGTTTTATGATATCTTAACAAAACATCTTTTCTATTCCATTATCAGCAGAATCCGTTAAATTTCTCGTGCGACCTAGGTTAAGTTTTTTTTATCCGCCACCATTTCCCTTATTTCTAAATCAAGTACGCCAAAAGTCAAACATATCTCATACATTGTCATGACGACAGAGCCGATTTTCGGTGGTGTTTTTATCTAATAAACCAAAGACAAGATTGATTTTATATTTTCAAAATGGTCAACTTAATTTTTATATGTCTTTAACAGATTCCTTGTCAAAATATTTAGGTAAAAATAACCGAAATCGCGGACATTTATACATTTAATATTGGCCAAGAACATTTACACATCTAAAATCAGCACATGTCTGCCTTCGGCTAATTTCTAGTACATGTATATTGGAACGACCACAAAATACTCTCGTTGTTGCAATAGTCTTTAGCATACATTCATTGCGTGGAAACCCGTCGGTTGTGCAAACATTTCTGTACAGTAGGATGGGTTTTGAGTGAACTGTATCCTTGCCCGGAATTTTAACTGTACTGAAGTGTTTGCAAAACTGACGGGTTTCCACGCAATGAATGTATGCTAGCAAGGAAGTCTGATATGTGGGCCCTTCGGTGAACTACTTGGTTTTGTTAGTTTTCCTTTTTTTAAATTGTACAACTGCATAAATCTACCTCGAGACGATGTTCAAGTATCCGTGCGTGTGACGTAGCAAACCACCCGTGTTTAATTCAACGATGAATTATTTTGTTTTATAAAAAAAACAGCTTTACAGTGGAGCAGGAACTCATTACCCTGAGCACATGAGTTCACCCTTGGTTTTTAGTGGGGTTCGTGTTACTCGATCTTTAGTTTTATTTGTATGTTTTGTAGATCGTTGTTTGTCTTTTTGTTCTTTTTCTTTTGACCATTGTGTTGTCTGTTCTTCTTCGATTTACGGATTCTTATTACTCCTTTGATATCTACAAACTCTTCTTACATTGATATTTCACACCTGAAGATACTTATAAGACGTTTCAATCTTATGTCAGTGGCGTAGCCAGGCACCAAATGAATTGGATGCATTAGGAATAAGAAGGCCCGCAGTGGGGCGATGGGACATTTTAAAACCTCATTCCGCTATTACGCTGATATTTTCTACAGAAGAATTTAGACAACTGTACCATATGACAGAAGTTTGGCAGAAACATGATTATCACTTACGACATTTCATAAACACTACAATGAACAGTTTTATGCACGGCATTCATCCATGTTTGTATTTTTGGACAATATCGTGAAACTTCAAACCGCCACCTACATTATACTAAACTGCGCAGTACAAATGCAACAGCCGTTAGAAGCAGGCATAACGCAGGAAAAGAAACATTTGCCATTAAAAATACCACAAGTATGTAAGAGGAAAACTCAGCCGTAGAGACTATGTTTGTGTATTAAGCTACAAATTTCAGCCTTTAATCTCACCATGTTGTCAAGTGACTGTAAACAGTTTTATGTTTTATGTACGTCCTTTTAAAATGTGCTTTTAAATGACTTTAACTCCTCCAGTGTAACCTGAGGTTCCTAGCCCAGACAAAGGAAGAAGGAAGTCAATCATTTAATAAATTAAAAAATTATATTTTTTTTCTATAGACATTGGCGGAATCGTATACTTTTTTGGCGCAAATGATACTTATAGGTATTTTTAAAAATAGTGGCGTAACGTAGTATTGGCGGAAATGAGTTGTGGCGCAAAAGGGTGTACTTTTTGGCGCAAACGGATATCTCCCACTTACGGTGTAGACAAAGAAAAAATAACAAGCCATTTGCACTTTGATGGAAGTACTCTTAAGCGTTTGCTGATGTCACTACATATACTCTGCAAATATTACAATCACTGATTTCTGACTAATACATTCAAATTTACGAAGTTCAAATTGTATTAATATCATATCTACGATTGAAGTAGGGGCCGTCGGGGCCGTGATCGTATGGTAGTTGGATTTACAACTACCTATGCAATCAGTGTCTATCACCACTAATGTTGTGAGTTCGAATCTCGATCAGGGCACCATCAAACAAACAAACAAACAAACAAACACACGATTGAAGTAACCTAAACAGCTATGTCATAAAACGTACGTTCAACTCACTTAATATATGCTATACTACAAGTATAACGAAAATATTAGAAAATAATAGAAGTTTTTAGTCTAGAATCTTTAAATAAAATCTAGTTTTCTTGTCTTCTAGCGTTCGAAAATTGAGATAACCTCTTGCCTATCGATCTCATCTTAGAAGGTGACAACACTATCATGACTGACTTTATGACACTGTGAAAAAAAACAACACTCGGAGGTAAATGTCACGGCAGATTGATCACACCATCATGACTGCTTTACCTCACTGGAAAAAAACAACACTCAGAGGTAAATATGACGGAAGATTGATCACACCATCATGACTGACTTTACGACACTGAAAAAAAACAACACTCATGGGTAAATGTGACGGAAGATTGATCACACCATCATGACTGTTTTACCCCACTGGGAAAAACAACTCATGGGTAAATGTCATGGAAGATTGAACACACCATCATGACTGCTTTACCCCACTGGGAAAAACAATACTCATGGGTAAATGTCATGGAAGATTGATCACACCATCATGACTGACTTTACGTCACTGAAAAAAACAACACTCATGGGTAAATGTGACGGAAGATTGATCACACCATCATGACTGCTTTACCCCACTGTTAAAAAAACAACTCATGGGTAAATGTCATGGAAGATTGAACACACCATCATGACTGCTTTACCCCACTGGGAAAAACAATACTCATGGGTAAATGTGACGGAAGATTGATCACACCATCATGACTGACTTTACGACACTGGGGGAAAACAACACGCATATGTAAATGTCACAGGAAGGTGACGTCACCATCATTACGGACTTTACGACACTGGCGGGAAAACCAACACTCGGGGGTAAATGTCACAGGAAGGTGATGAAAAAACCACCATCATAATTGACTTTACAACACTGGGGGAAAACGAACACTCATGAGTAAATGTTAAGAGAAGGTGATGACACCATCATGACTGATTTTACGGCACTGAGAAAAAAAACAACACTCATGTGTAAACGTCACGGGAAGGTGACGACACCATCGTAACTGACTTTTTGTCACTGTAACATTTAACTCAATACACTAATGTACTAATGAACACACGTAAAGAGACAGATTGTAATATTTTTTTTATCTGTTTTGATTATAAGATTTTATTTATCGGCAATGCAACTATTCAGATATTTCCAGAAAAGTTCACGCTTGCTTACAGCTAAAAATATAAAAACAAAACACAAAATTTTATATGTAGTTTTTTGCGTGAATAGTACCGTAAATTGGGTTATTTTGGATGTAGTCTTATTTTGGTTTATTTGGCGTCTCTAATTAAAGTATCAAAATTAAATACGCAAAAATAAAATAAACCCCACAAATTAAAATGCCAAATCGGTATTATTTTTGTTTGTTGCAAGGCGCCAATAACAACGTTTAATGACATTGTTGTGCCACAGCCAGAGTACGATTGAACCAGTCCATTTTTGACATCATCAGAAGTCTTCATCTGTGTTTCCGGTGACGTTTTTCCTCTCCAATCGTAACTACTCGGCCATTCATGCAGGTAGCGAGAATGGCCGAATAGTTACGATTGTTTTCCTCTCTAGATTCCCGCCATATTGTTGTACTTCTACCTTAACTCGAATAATACTGCTCCCTCTATCGGCACTATTGCTGGACGAGCAAACGCATTCAAAGGCGAGGCTGATAACGTTACTACCCTTGCCACAACTGTAGATGCTCTAGTGAAAAAGCAGAATTATAAGGTAGAACAGAAACTGAATTTAAGTACAAAGCCTAAATCCAGTACCCCTGTTGGGACGTCACACCCTCCATTCGCTATGTCTGCCATGTCGCCTATATATATAGCACTCCAAGATGATATCTCGACAACATCTGCTGCCTTGCATAGCGAAGACCATTGTACCTCTGCTAATGAGACCCTCAAAGGACCAGACATGGCTGTAGGAACTGTCACATTCCAAGAGCCCAATCTCAAAGTGCAGGGGCCCTTGGCCCCGCCTCTAGGCATTGTTACATTCCACGAGCCCAACCTTAAATTGCAGAAGCCTGTGGCCCGCCTCCAGGTACTGTAAAATTTCAAGAGCCCAACTTTAAGGTGCAGGGGCCCTTGGCCCTGCCACAAATCGGTGCTCTTTCCAATGATGTTTTGCAATTACAGGAGCAATCAGGGACATCCTTGACCACCACATCTTCAGCAGTGAACTTGACAACTACTATGCCAATGAAACAAGTTGTTCAGGGTGCAGACGTTGCCCATCAGATATATTCTTTGCCAGTCCTTGCCATGCATCCTTTCAATATTCCGCCCCCACACTTAGTCTCATACACATGGCAGGGGCTACCAGCCCCGCTTCCTCCAGGTCCCGGACAGGGGCGCATACCTTAAGTACAGGCAATATTGGTGTGCCTGCTGTAACCCAGGGCCCGCCTATGCAGGACGTCTCATATCCTTGTCCGTAGTTCTTCAGATACGAAGGGAGAGATTGGGACAATATATTCTCAGTTTTTGACACCCGTTGTGACGTCGACACAACCTTCGACAGCAGGTACACAGAATGAACGTGGGACGAGTCGAAAGAAGAAAAAGTGTCAGCGGGAATCGTCATCCTCTTCAGAAGAGTCGTTGGAGCGTGAATCGTCACATTGGCGTGGCTATACACAACGTGACAGAAGTCAAAGTCCGCAGACTCCGAAGATGCCTGTGTTTACAGGAAAGAGTGACCTTTCATGGGAGTCCTTCATAAACCAGTTTGAGCGTACAGCAAGCAGGAGGAACTGTAATGACAAGAAAAAACTTGTCGATTACTGGACTGTTTATCAAACATAGCATTAGAATATGCACGCAGGGTTAGCACCCGTGAAGGATATGAGAACTTCAGGAAGATGTTGAAGTGACGCTTCAGTAAAAAGGAGGAAGCCTCGAGTGCTAGACGACAACTCCAGTTTGTGAGACAAGGTGATACCGAGTCCCTAGAAGAGTTTGCCGAGAGGGTACAATTTCTCACAATGGACGGCTTTCATCATAATACTTCAGATATCACAGATCAAATAGGCACAAAAGCATTTTTGCGGGGCTGTCATGAGAAGGAAGCTGTTCGTTATATGGAAAGAAATCCTAAAAGTATAAATGAGGCACTTAAGTGGACCAAGGCGTCCATGGCCAATTCTAGAGCCATTTATGGTGCTCGTAGCCCAGTGCAGCAGAATCGGAGTCCCTCAAATTCTCATCGACAGGTGAAGTTTGCGGATGAGACAATAAGGCCTGAGTCACCTGTACGTGAACATGGGTCCAAGGCCCCGCTAGTGAGCCACAGCGAGCAGAGCCAAAGTCTGCAATCTGATATCAGGAATTTGGTATCGATGATGGGACAGCTATTAAAATCCGGGCAAAGGCCAGGTGTGTCGAATTCCTCTGACGCTAGGTATGACTATCGGAACTATGACAGGTCGCCTCAACGAGTCAACACTTTTCGACAGAAATCTCCTACTCCGCCTTATAGACCGAGCAGCCAGGCTAATGCCTGACCCAAGATTCCGAAGACCGACCTATCTCAGTAGTAAGGGGCCATAGGCCTCGGCTTTACTGTTTAGTGAATGGAACCTTATTTTATTGACTGACATTTGGTTAAGTTTCTTTTGAAGCAGTACACAGACTGGGTTCTAGAAAGGCCCTATTGTATATACAGTTATTTGTTGATACGATTCTGTGGAGGGCTGTAGTTGTTTTTGTCAACTAACAGTTCATCTAGTTATGTTTTCAGTGAACCAATTATAAAATCTTACTGGTAGGTGTCCTGGTTCTACACAGAAGGGGCGGATGTTGTGCCACAGCCCGAGTACGATTGAACCAGTCCACTATTTACATCATCAGAAGTCTTCACCTGTGTTTCCGGTGACATTTTTCCTCTCTAGATTCCCGCCATATTGTTATACTTCTACCTTGATTGATATTTACTGTGTATTTTGCTGTTGTCTGTGCCTACAGAAGCCAGCTGACAGATTTATATTGAGGTATTCTGTTACTATTGTTTATTGTGATTCATATTTATCTTTTGTATTCCCTCGGATTCCACGACAACATACATAAACGTCTGATGGTTGAAAGATATTGTCCAAGATTATTCCATGTAGTCTCCAATAACCGATATCCTTCCACAAAGAAGGTACAAGCACAAATACCGTATCCGCTCAGAATACATTCTCCGCTTGAATACATTGATGGAGAGAAATATACGGATCGGAGCTGTAACGACTAGGAATTTGCGACGAAGTGTATTTGACTGGAGCCTTCAGCGAAAAGGGTACAGAGGTACCTACGGGTGTTCCAAAAACCTCTGTGTTATTTAACTCTCATTTCTGGTTGTCACAATATTGCTGTTGTATTTACTGAAAATGGTGTACAGAAGTACAAAATGTATATTGAGTTTAATTTGCGTCATATATTAATTACACATACCGCACAGTAAAGCCATGGTGGATTACCAAGCACTTCAAGAACTAGCCAATCTCCATCTTCTGGTTTATCTCTGCCCTCTGCAGACCAGAAAGCAACACATGAAAGTTGGACGTTGAAAGGATGTTCTGAAATCAAAATCTTGCATGATTAAATTTTGCTATATTAATTGATAAAAACGTAGTACGCACGAAGTGTTTCTGTAATAACCTTCATAGTCAGAAGAATGGAAAGCCAAATAATTTGAAAGTCTCTGGGAGTATGTAAACTAAAAGTCTATAACAGGATAGCCATCATCGGAAAAGATTACCTTATGCATAAGAGAGATTGCCATTTAATAAATTACATTATTTAGGAATTGTAAATAAATTAATTGGGCAAAATTGCTAAATGTGGTCCATTTATATAGG
>MJUT01047296.1:331337-348964 GCA_002080005.1 Gigantidas platifrons
TTTTTGGGGGGGGGGAGGGAGAAATCAAAATCAATTAGCTTTAAGAAAAATCAAAAGATACGGAGACGTACTTCTAAGCGAAATTACATAAACATGGTAAAAAGAAAAAAAAATGACCAGGACGAAATTGGAAATACTCGGTTAAAACGCGTTTTTACTAGTACAAAAAATGTATATAACTTAGCTCAAAAAGGGGGACCAGGGCTTCCTGGATTCGCCTTTGTCAACAAGAGAAGGATCGTAACATTGACAAGTCAGGTCCCGGCTTAGGACACGCACACTTTATTGTTGCATTAATAGCTTACAGTTATTCAATAACAAGTACTTACCACGGTCAGTAAGAGCTGTATCGTAACAACTATGCATCGAAATCGTATCACCGAATATAAATGCTGTGGAATCTTTATTGGCGCAATAATCTGGATTATCTCCAACATTGAACGTAAAGTTGTACATTGCGAACATAAATGGATAGTGTATATGCTGACCTGCTAATAACGATAACACAGTCATGTTAATTTTATATGTTTGTTTGATGGTGTTTAACGCCACTTTCAACAATTAAAAAAATCAACAATATTTCAGTTATATCGTGGCTGTCAGTTTTATTGGTGGAAGAAACAGGAGGACCCGGAGAAAACCACCGACCCGTCACAAGTCACTGACAAACTTGATCACATAATGTACACCTCGCCCTGATCGAGATTCGAACTCACAACATCAGCGGTGATAGGCACTGATTGCATAGGTAGTTGTAAATTCAACTACCATACGATCACGTACGGGTCATTATCAAAATACACGCACTTTTCTGTTATTACGCAATTAAAAGCCAAATATCAACCAAAATGATTGGAGAAAACATGTTTTTCTTGAAGGCACATCAGCTTTCTATGGTTTTACCATCTAAATAAAGATTGGTCCAATTGCGAATTTATACTTGCTACACGAAAACCTGTTTTGTCCTTGGTGTTACGTGTTATTTTTCCAGAATTGCTTACTTTTGGTCAATTGTACTATTCAGATGTAATGATTTTATTCGATCTTTATATTATTTTTGAACTATTCCTTAAACTCTAATACTAGTAGCACAACATTAGTTTTGCTTGATATATATTTAAATTTAAAATGAAAATTAGCATAAACAGCTGTTATAGATTTCCATGTCTATGGTGTTACCCGTCCTATTAAGGCTGGTAAGTTATCTGTCTTGTCATATTTTAAGCAAAATTAGTTTCTCCCTTTACTTATTTCCTGTTTCATGACATGTGCAGACGACAAAAACAAAAGTGATCCATTAAATATACAGCCGAAAAAGTACGTGCGATTGGCATAGTACTAGTATATAAATTTTATGTCTGTTGTGTATTTCTCACTATACTTGTTTTTGTTAGAATTGAACAAAATATAAAAATATACAATACATTACATTTGGTATTCTTCACAGGATATATAAAATATAGTCAGGGAGAAATCATTTTCATTTTATCTTGAAAATTCTTGCCTGTTTGTCTGTGGTGTTACTGTCAATGGTGTTACCATAAAGATTGTGTAACACCACAGACATTTAGCATTAAAATTGTGAATAAACACATTATTCCATAAACAGTAATATTCAGAACAAAATATTGCTCTTTAACCTAATCAGAGAAATTGTTCAAATATCCTCATTTACTTATAAGATATAATTTAACAAGCTGATGGGAGTATACTGTTTAGACCTGGTAGCACCAGGGACATATCTTCATAACACCTTGGACATATCTTCATAACACCGTCACCATGGACAAAACTGATATTGTTCATGCATTATTCCAATATGTTGAAAAACTGAATATTGTACTGAAAACATTTAAGAAAACAAAAAATATAGGTTGATAGTTGTGTTTTTTTCTTGAATTAAATGTTTACATTCATGAAGATGTTCCTGGTGTTACTTTTGTCATCTGTGGTGCTACCTCTTGTCAATGGTATTATCTCATGTAAATTGTTTCATAAAAAGGATAAATGACATAATTGAAGTAAATTATATTATAGTGGAATAAAGTTGACTTTTATAACTATGTATAAGTCATCTTTTCTTTAAAGTGAAACAAACTACAATTATGAAAACTTGTTTGTTTCATAATGCAGCTTAAATGGGACTCCACAACTACATATCCAAATATTGTGACAAAAACTGGTGCTCCAAAGAAAATATCCTAAATTATGCATCATTTCCCTGTATATTATATATGTAACCACTTTTTACATATCACTATTTTTCATTTTCCTAAAAAGAATAGTTTTATGTTGGTAACACCACGGACTGAAAGGTAGCAGGGGGTGCTACATATCTAGAAATATTTTTTTCATGGTTGTTTTCCCGACTGCATATTATGTAATATGTCATTGTAATGTAGGAAAAACTAATAGGCTAAAGCAAAACGGGAACGAAAATATTTGATGTCACCAAAATATGAACAGGAAAAAGTGCGTGTATTTTGATAAAGACCCGTTCACGACGACCCCTCAATGTTATAAACACGGATAATTATTAATTTGACTTTTAGGGTCTACGAGACTATGATAGTTAGATATACACTTACCTATGCAATGTGAGTTATATCTCTCAGTAACTGGGTGTACTCGATACATTTTATTGTCAGTTACTTGCGGCAGGTGGTTGATATAATTATAAAATCGTCCAATGTGGTGTTTAATACCTTTTACTGAATTTGAAAAACAATGCTGAAGATTGGAGAACATATTTCTTCTTCTTTGGTATCTGCAAACTTGTCTTATGTCATGTGCAACTATTATTTATTTCTATGGAGGAATAATCAACTTCAAAGATATAATATTGGGCAATTTGCATTTTCTTGTTATATGGAATCTGTTTAACTAGAAACATGAATTTTCTTATGATGCTTGCATATTATGAGAAGAAAGTTTAAATAACGTTAACCAGCCAACAATTCCACAAATTAATATCAACATAACGAACAATCATACTGAACATAAATATGTGGGAACAACGACATATGACGCTGGAAATCCAGGTTCTGTCTTGGGACAGGCACACAACTGTGCTGGGGTTAAACCAATTAATGGGATCCCAACACTCTCCTCCTGATAACTGAATCTCCAACATATATAGACAAATGATATAAAACATGCATAGATTCTCTTCAACTCAAACTGACCACACACTATCACAAACATTAGTGACAACATAAACATGGACAGTACAATAGGTACAAATGTTACACTGTGGGCTAGGAATACGTAATACGAACACGTTTTACACATTTAGATGCCCACAGTCATTGGAAATGATAAGATTATATTTATACAAAAAATGTAAATTTGAACGAGACATGACTTTGTGTGGTGATAATTGGTTGTACGAAGAAGCTTCTTTGAAAAAATCAGGGTCGTCCTTGCTGAATTCAGCGAGAAAACAATGATGTCAATGTTTACGCAACATCAAAATCAAGTTTAAGTGTAAAAAAAAAGGATATTTCCGTTCAACAGATATGCTGTAAAATTTCCTTGCGTATAAAGGTATTATATCAGCGGGTCTCTGTAATTTTTTGTCTTCATTAGCAATGTTTACTACCACATCGGAAGCGGTAACGTGCCCACAAATTTTACGTAAACACGTCATTTGCGTCCCACAGGTACCCATACTGTGATTTTACATTATATAAATTTCAAACTTGTAACTAAGAGTGTGATATTATACAATTATCACCCTTGTAAGAGTGTGATATGACGGATTGTCTCCCAGTGAAGAAAGATTAAGTCACCCGAGTGTCGCATAAACTTTCGAGGGAAACAGTCCGTCATATCACACTCTTACAAGGTTGATAATTGTTTTATTACATCGAATATTCTACACAGTGCCATAATTATTTGGTCTAGTTCAAATCTGACAACAGATACCAATTGATGTCCCATATTCAGTAAATTCTGCCAGGCATGTCACACTTGAACCCGCGTTTTCTTGCGTGCAGTTTGATATAACCATGCGACCTTTACGTCCAACAACTGATCGAACGGAATGTCAAAATGTCATGTGACGTTGTTTAAACTAATCAAATTTAAGACATCTATATGAGTATGTAATAAAAGTCTATAGAATAAAAATAAGAATTTTTATTGCCAATTAAGGTCCCACAAGGGGCAAACAATTTAATACAATGATTGAAATGATTGGAGACATACAAAGATACATGTAAACAGAAAAAAAACAGGAAAACATATTTATGTTCAGTGACTTTACGGCCAGATCAGAGCCTATCAAATACCACCATAAATCAATTCATATTTAATATAACATGTATAATAACTATAATAATTCACCTAACCTAATGATATCTATACTACACTTGTTCATGTTCATTGGTAAATAGCCAGACAAATTTTGAAAAGAGAGCATCACACGTAAATGTCATTTATTTGGAAAAGGGTGCCTGTCAAATGTGTCGGTATCACTATGAATGTATAACGTAAAATGTGTTGTTAGACTTACACTGAACAAGAGCAAAACTCCATCCAAATACCGATAGTGGGACTACACATTCAGAAGCATCGCTTAACACACCACGTACTCCTTGACCCTCTGTAATGGAAATAAAAGTAGTGACAAAATCAAGATTGAGAATAAATTAGAAAAATCGATTGTTCATGAACAATTCACAGGTCAGGCGCTCGTGGCACGGAATTACACCCTTACACCCTCCCCCCCCCCCCCATTTTTAACTTTCTGGGGGTTTTTTTTCAATAAAATTTCCTTATTTCTTTATTATTACATCTCTTTTTCCATACCTACTTATTAATACATGTGTCGACCATATATATATACTAATTATCCATTATGATATATGAGGTCGACACGTGTAAGTTACTGTCAACATAAAATTGAATGAATATGGACACGAACAAGTTAAAATAAGGAAAAAAGAGATGAACTAATAAAGAAATAAAGAATTTGTTTATTCCGTGCCACGAGCGCCTGTGGAACAATGGAAGAACCTTTCGCATTAATAAAGTTCGCTAACATTTGAGTTATCATGGCATAAATAAACATTAGAGAAACAACTAAAACAATTAGCAATACGGACCCCATCAACAAAAGCGGCAGTGAACCCAGATTCTCGCGAATGGTAATACTAATTTATACATTTCATGTACCTATTGCCCTCTTTTCTGTTATTAGGGCCCGGGTGGCTCAATGAGTTAGGTAGTTGGATTACCTAACAACTCATACAAGCCTATCACCAATACGGCGTGGATTCGCGCCCGTCTTTTTTAATTATAATAAGGGTGCACTCGACTCGCAGCCGGAAGTGATAAATTTTACCAGTTGCTTGCCCATGGTCGGTGGTTTTCTCCGGGTACTCAGACTTTTTCCACCACTAAAGCTGGTCGCCATGTTATAGCTGAAATGGTGCTGAATGTGGAGTTAAAACACCAAAAATCAAATAAATCTTTTCCGTTAAAAAGTGTACCATGTGATAACTAACGCTACTCCAGGGGTGGTGTAAATTAGAACTGAATTCTGAAGAATTCTACAGATCTGCTAAAGTACATGCAACACCCAGGTCAGTCTCCACATGCAATAGCTTAACAACTGTTTACTTCTCTACGCTTTACACAACTATTCCCATACTCAATGCTGAAAAAAACAGCTTGACAGAATTTGTTCCACTTTGTTCCATAAAAAAGAATTCCCAACTGGATTTAAATCTCTAATCAAATATCTGATTCCAACAAAAAGTTCTCTGAAACTGAAATCATCAAATGTCCCGATTTTTTTTTTATTGATAGCATATTTTTTATGTTTGGTGGACGTATTTTTCAAAAGACAGTCTGCATTCCTATGGGTACCAAGTGTGCTCCTTTTCCCCGCAAACCTTTTTATTTATTCGTATGAAGAATACTTCATGTAGGGCCAGGGACTTCACAGGGGAAAAAAGGTAAAAACACTGTCGCGATCATTTAATTTCACGTTCTGCTATATAGATGCTTCCATAGATGGTTCCTATTTTGATCGCATCTACCACATTGCACATGTTACTCTTGTTATGAACCCAGTGATATGTCAAGAATGAATAAAAGTCTGGATACGACCAACGGAACATATCTGTGGTCATTTTTGACACAGATATTCAGTAACGTTTAACCAGTTCATGGTGTCGAACGCTAAAATTTCGAGGTGATGACTTCAACTTAACCACTAGGAACCCTTGGTTTAGTAGCAACCCCTTATCAAGGAAATCAGGATAGGAAGCACAAGCTCTGGGATATCGGATCAACTGATACTCCACATGCAGGTGCTGCTGGAACGTTGCTACATAAAAATGGAACATTCATAATGGGAAAGTGAAATCATCAAGCTCAATGAGATATATCGATCATCAAAATCACCAAAACTTAAAACTATTTAGTGAAAGGACACAATCTATATAGCGGAACGTGAAAATAAAGGGTGGGGCTAGTTTCTTTTCTTTCTTTGTTGTTGTTCTGATGAAACCCCTGTATGCAATCTGTCT
This sequence comes from Gigantidas platifrons, assembly GCA_002080005.1. Taxonomy (NCBI): domain Eukaryota; kingdom Metazoa; phylum Mollusca; class Bivalvia; order Mytilida; family Modiolidae; genus Gigantidas; species Gigantidas platifrons. The sequence goes on from MJUT01047296.1 coordinate 337,877, forward strand.
CATAAGAATGAAGAAACAAATCCGCGAGAAGAGGAGCATAGTTGGTACCCATAGGAATGCCGATTGTCTGTTGAAAAAAACAAGCTTACCAAACATAGCAATAGTATGTTGTCAATCTAAGACTCGAGCATTTTGATGATATCATTTCAGCTTCAGAGAACTTTGTGGTAGGACTTTTGCGGAGTTACCTCGATAACTTATTTGTGCTAGTGTTTGTAGAGGTAACTCCGTAAAGAAAAAAATGTTCGACATGCTTATCTTAAGACAGATGTATACTTGATACGTGTGTGAAAAGAAACGATTGAAGATACAAAACATTCGAATTCGCTTTGTTAAATAAGTTAATCCGTAAGACCCGTGGTATATGCAATACTTGGTCAGTGTATTATTTATGCTATTTTTGAAAATTATGCAATAATGTCTGAAAATAAAACTAAATAAAAAACAATACCGAAATATTCTCTGATAATATTGCCGAATTGTTTTAGACCATGACATCGTTGCTCATAGATTTTATTACTGTATGAACTCTGAGCTGTATAATCCATCAGGTAGTAATGGTAACCAGTCGAACTGTCATAATATTCACTTTCACATGCAGGTGAGACAGCTGTTGATAAAATAAAATTATTAGAGGTGACTAGTTTAACTACGACACTTTTTTATTGAACATACAAGTGGTAAACCTTGTTACCCTGCAATTGTGTAATTTTTTGTCATAATATAAATGGGTTAAAATAAACTGTCGCTTTATTATGACAGTGGCATAATAACACTTTTCACATTAGCCTAATAAAGCTGTTAAGCCACACTCCTGTCATAATAACACTTTTCACATTAGCCTAATAAAGCTAATAAGTCACACCCCTGTCATAATAACACTTTTCACACAAGCCTAATACAGATATTAAGCCACGCCCCTTACCGGAACTACTATTGAGGTATCAATGGGGTTTGCATTATCTTTTTATTATTATTATTAAATTAAATAACATTTTGTGCAAATTTTATTGCAGGATAAATACAATATTGGTGTATTGACGATAAATACAAAATTTATGTGGCTCGGCACGAAACGAATGGAAAGACTCGATATTTGAAGCTCGTCTTTCCACCGTTTCTAAGCCTCGCCACATAAATTAGATATTTACCATCAATACACCAATATTGTATATTGATACAGCGAATTATTAGGGAAAGTTGAGTCCAGAAAATTAGCTTAATAAAAGCGTAGACATCTAATTTACTGCACAAGACGCGTTTCTATGGTAACCTTCATCGGGTACGCTCATAATCAAAAGATTGGAAAGCCAGATACAATGTAATTTAAAAGTTTTTGGAAGCAATAAAACCAAAGAGCCTAAATAGAATAGACAAAATCGGCTATGGTCACCTATGCCTGAATTATTAATAATTACATTGGAAACTGTAAATTTAACCCCGCCACTTGAAGTAGCTATACTAAACCAGAAAAATGAGCCGTAATGAATCTGTGTGTCAGGGGTAAGGATTTTACCATTATTTGTACGATATTTGGATTGGACTTTGGAACTGTTCCGACAGTGTCATGTTATTTGTTTTTCATTTTATTATATTGAAAGGGGCCGTCGTGGTCGTGATCGTATGGTAGTTGGATTTTACAAATACATACGCAATCAATGCTCATCACCACTAATGTTATGAATTCGAATCCCACTCAGGCGAGGTGTACTCGATACAGCATTATGTGATAAAGTTTGTCAGTTACTTGCGACAGGTTGGTGGTTTTCTCCGGGTACTCATGTTTCCTCCACCAATAAAACTGACCGCCACGATATAACTGAAATATTGTTGAAAGTCACTTGTTAAACACCATAAAACCAAACCAATCAAATCATTTAATGTCAAATTAACTAATCACTGAGTTGTCTAGATATAGATGATACATATACTAACATGAAGCGTTATTTGAATATTTCAGCTGTTATTATACACTACGCTCCACTAACTTCTAACATAATCTGATATTAGAGGTCATGTCCAGATGAACTCATGATCAGCCAATNTTTTTTTTAGATAACAATTTATATGGTAGGAAAATGAAAGCGACCTCGAGAAGTACACACCAAGATATTTATGATCATTAGTTTCGATTAAAATAGAGTTTCCCAGTTTCCATTCCTTATTTATATCAAGTCGCTTACCAATAACCATTACTTTAGAATAGACAAGATCGGCTATGGTCACCTATGCCTGAATTATTAATAATTACATTAGGAACTGTAAATTTAACCCCGCCACTTGAAGTATCTATACTAAACCAGAAAAATGAGCCGTAATGAATCTGTGTGTCAGGGGTAAGGATTTTACCATTATTTGTACGATATTTGGATTAGACTTTGGAACTGTTCCGACAGTGTCATGTTATTTGTTTTTCATTTTATTATATAGAAAGGGGCTGTCGTGGTCGTGATCGTATGGTAGTTGGATTTTACAAGTACATACGCAATCAATGCTCATCACCACTAATGTTATGAATTCGAATCCCATTCAGGCGAGGTGTACTCGATACAGCATTATGTGATAAAGTTTGTCAGTTACTTGCGACAGGTTGGTGGTTTTCTCCGGGTACTCCTGTTTCCTACACCAATAAAACTGACCACCACGATATAACTGAAATATTGTTGAAAGTGACGTTAAACACCATAAAACCAAACCAATCAAATCATTTAATGTCAAATTAACTAATCACTGAGTTGTCTAGATATAGATGATACATCTACTAACATGAAGCGTTATTTGAATATTTCATCTGTTATTATACACTACGCTCCACTAACTTCTAACATAATCTGATATTAGAGGTCATGTCCAGATGAACTCATGATCAGCCAATGAAAACCCCGCTTGTAAAATATTAACAGCTCCTTACGCGCTTTGTTATTCTTCCATCATAGATATAAAGCTCTCCGATTGGTAGATTGTTCTTTAAAATGCATGTTATGAGTACGATCTCTAAAGGGATTAGATCAGATCGAGGGGAGGGGTCGTGTTAGCATGGTAGTTGGATTTACAACTACCTGTGCAATAAATGCATATCACCACAAAAGTTGAGTTCGAACCCCGTTCATGGCGAGGTGTACTTGATACAACAATATGTGATCAAGTTTGTCAGTGACTTTCGACAGGTCGGTGGTTTTATCCTAGTACAGAAAAATAAAGACAGAGCAACACGAACCCCACTAAAACCGGGTGTGATCTCAGGTGCTGAGGAAGGGTTAGCAATTCTTGCTCAAGTAATGGCACCCGTCGTATTACTCTTATACGAATATCGTCAGATATGGAAAATCATGATGGACACCAGAATACGTAAATAAAACAAATATGGATAAAGACGAACCGAACTAAGAACTAAATATAGACAAGAGAGCAAGTGAGTGAGTGAGTGAGTGAGTGATTGTTGTTTAACGCCAATTCAGCAATTTTTCAGCTATATCATGGCGAGAACAAGTTAATTTTCAACGAGATGATGATGAGGTTCCGCTTTGTTCTAGACCAAAGCGCTGAGTTGAATTTTTATTGTGCTGAAAACTGAAACAATAGTCCACGGGTAAACATGTCGCTCCACTCAGACACATTATTCTGATTCCAAGCCGGCCAGTCTTTACTCTTTCTCCTTAATGGTGCGTGCTTAGCAGAGAAGCAACAAATACCAATTCTATAGTCTTTGGTTCGACCCGACCTGGGTTCGAACCCACGATCTACTACACTCGAAGCGAGCACGATAACCACTACGCCACCGATGAGGTCTATAGATAAGAGAACATTTGGTGAACATATTAGAATATATATAGAGGGGCGTCGTGGTCGTATGGTAGTTGGATTAACAACTACCTATGTAATAAGTGCCTATCACCACTAAAACCTTAAATTATCATCCCTCTCATGGCGAGGTGTACTTGATACAACATTATGTGATAAAGTTTGTTAGTAGCTTGCGACAGGTTGGTGGTTTTCTCCGGGTATTCTGGTTTCCTTCACCAGTACCACTGACCGCCATGATATAACAGAAATATGGTTGAAAGTGTCGTTAAACATCATAACCATAACCTTATTAGAATATATGTTGTCTTTAAAAGAGTTGTTCTCTATTTTTAAAATAACTGATACACCATTTACCATAAACTGTTCCTTCTTTATTCTTGATGTCGATGAATTTGTACTTATTTTGATACTCTCGTCTTAGGCCTGCTGAAAGAAACCAGTATTTATCGCCAGGTGTCGCTGATATCCACTCCACCGGAAATCCCGTTCCACTGCAAAGTGCGGATACACATAGCCTACCTTTATGCAGTAAATCGAAAGATTAATAGTCATATATAACAACTGGAGGATATAATAATAAAAAAAAAAATCAGTATAGTAATGAAATGCAATCGTAGAAACAGGCAAAATCGATACCTCAGCCGAGGCTCATGAATATATACAGATTTATACATGGGCATTTCCATATTGGCCTGGGTTGTGTTCAATATCGTAGCAGCTAGCCTAGCTGCTAGGTAAACTAGCCATGATGTTATTGAACGATTAGCTACGTAGCAGTGCTAGCAAATATGGCGCCAATCATATAGAATAATTTCTTGGAACATTTTAGCTAATCGTATTTGTCTAGTTACCTTAATAAATTATCACCCGTATTAAAAGCGTTGCCACTTCCTGCAATGCCACTATTTTTGCCTTACGAAATTAAATTTAGTTTTTGCCGCCATCTTGGATTCAAAAGCTAGCATAATTTGTTTAGGCTAGCTAGAGCTACGTAGCGGCTAGGCTAGCTTTCCGTTTAATTGGATTTATCTACGTAGCTTAACCTAGCAGCTACGATGTTGAACGCACCCCTGGTTATCATCCCGAGACACCCATATTGGCTTCGGACGAAGTCGAGGGCCAATATGGGTCGAGGGATGATAACCAAGGCCAATATGGAAATGTCCATGTATTAAACTATTTATTACATACTTCTGACATCTGCAGGCGTAAACACCGGAAGTTGTTTATTTTGTCTGAAACGCACGAGGGGCACCTAATAACCGGTTATTTTCCCGGGATGTGAAAATATGGTCCATATTGTACTTAGTTAAAATAAAGGCATTTTTGTATGACCAATATGACCGGAAGTAAACTGTCCATACAAAAATGCCTTTATTTTAACTAAGTATGTAATAAATATATTTATTACATACTTTGTTAAAATAAAGGCATTTTTGGATGACCAATATGACCGGAAGTAAACTGTCCATATTTGTTGCATACTTAGTTAAAATAAGGGCATTTTTGGATGACCAATATGACCGGAAGTAAACTGTCCATATTTTCACACCCCGGGAAAATAACCGGTTATTAGGTGCCACTCGTGCGTTTCAGACAAAATAAACAACTTCCGGTGTTTACGTTTGCAGATGTCGGAAGTATATAATAAATAGTTTAATACATGGGCATTTCCATATTGGCCTGGTTATCATCCCCAGACACCCATATTGTCCCTCGACTTCGTCTCAGGCCAATATGGGTGTCTCGGGATGATAACCAGCCCAATATGGAAATGCCCATGTGTATATATACAAGACCGCGCACTTTCCTGACTTTGTGAATACGCATCAATAAAGGTGGCGAGGTTGCACTGGTTTTTGTTTACCCAAATCCTCCCCCTTTTAATGAATAATGCGGTAATACAAATGTGAGTAGAATGCCAACCCTCGCATACACACAGGTCCTACGAGAGGGGGTTCAGCCGGTACATCGGTCCGGGTGCGGAGACCCAAGAAGGGGCCCGTGAATCTCTGAAGAGCCCCAAAGCCTTAGCCATAGACGTTTTATTTTGATTTTTTCATTGTTTGGGGAGTATTTTCAACTATTTTTAGTTTATTTAGAAAAATAATTATGTTAAATTCACTTAAACATCTGAATTATGGTTGTTTATCATCAGTCACTCACATTGTAACCAGGAAGGCCATCAATTCATTACAGAAGAAGAAGAATTGTTTATTCCAAATCAAGGGCCCACGAGGGGCAAACATTATTAGGAAAAGAAAGAAAGAAACAACATCAATACAACAATATTTTACAAGTGGTTTTATTGGCCCTCAAATCCTCAATTTTGAGATAAGTCTCAGCCTGTCCCTGGGACCCAAACCATTCTTGTTCCGTCTTGCAAAATTTCTCTTGGAGGCCCTGCATATACCTTATTGTAAGCAACTTCGTTGTAAAGAATGCAGATTCCCAATCTTGAACATTATGCATAATATATTTAATCTTCCTGACACGGAATTATTTGAAAACTGCTTAGTACACAATGCTATCGGGAAACATAGTTAAGCTATCAGTGCCATTATGTTTATTTATTTAAACTAACAACCAAAATAACTACATTTGCATTTCAGTTTTATTTACTTCTTCATTTTTTGTTTATGATAAAGTGAAATTAGAATGTAGAATGATAAAAGATTTACAGCTAGAACGACCAGGCTTTTGTCAGTCCGGTTTGCTTTCTTGTTATTTTCTCTGTCAATATTAATACAATGTAATATGCATTTAAAAGAAAAGACATTACGCCCCTTGATCTTCCTTTAGACAGTCACGTGAATGTTATATTTCCAAGATTAATGAACTGTTGCAAAAAGTCTCCCATGCCCCATCTTGAATCCAAAAACTTCATATGCACCCCTATGAATCCCCTTCCAAAATAGTTGTGCAGGGGTTCGTCTTATATTTTGCCTTTTAACGTGGAAAGTGAAGAAATTTTGAATTTGCTTTGTTTCCATGACAAAGACAGCCATTTTAAAGATTTTAGAATTCTAAAACAGATGTATACACCACGCGGTTTGTTGGGAAAAAAGATAAATGTTTAAATCTTCCTCTTTTTGTGTTTCCATGCCAATGACGCCACAATATACCGAGCTGCTTCTAATACTTTAGCCCAGCTGATGCCACTTCCAAGGACTAAAGATTATTCTGATGAAGTCTTCGATTGGGAAACTAAATAAGCATTGTTACGGTCGTCACCATGACCTAGTTAACCGTTACGGAATATTTGTGCCACAAATGACCACTGATATGTTCCGTGTGTCGTTGTCACAATCCGATCCTTTCCTTATTGAAGACTTATCACGTGGTTTGTAACAAGAACGATAATGGCAAAAAGATTATGGGTCAATGGACAAACAATGATCTACAAAACACTACACAGAAAACTTAAGGTTGGGCAACGAAATGCAATGCAAGAAAGGCCTACTTTAAAATCTTAATTTCTTTAACAAAAATAATATTAGTAACACATTGGTCGATTAAAATATTAATATTGAAAAAGATTCTTGACTATCATGACAAACACATTTTTTGTTTTGTTGTTACGACATCAACGAGGTACTTTAACTGTAAACATTGACTGCCAAAGTAATAATGGTCAGCAATTAAACTTAAAACTAAGGGTATATTCCATTATAACAATGTTATTACAAGGAGAATTACGAAAATTAACATTTCAAAAGACTTCTGTTTTGTGCTGTAAGTATTTATTAAGAAACTTTTAAAGAGAACATTGGTCTAGAGTTAATATCAATGTGATTTGTATCTTCAAATTTGAATATAGTCTAGCCCAAATAACCGTAAATGTTCTCAATAATATACAATAAATATTTACATTAAATTATTTTATATTTCTTTAATATCACACCAATCCAAAGTTGACATTGATGATATCCAGTGAAGCTATCACGATAAAACTCTGTTAAATATGCTATGTAGACGAGTACATACATCAACAAAGAATAATTATAACCCCACTCGTTGAGAGGGGGCTATTTTGCAATCACTTTGTCCGTCCGTCCGTTCACACTTTCGTAACAGATATCTCAGCTTTTACTGGAAGAAATGATTTTATATTTGATATATGACTTTGGCATGTTGACTTGTACCGTGTCTCCCCTTTCCAGGTTTACCGCACATCTACTTCCTTTTGACAGTGCGACTTAGAATTTTTCATGTTTGTCGTAATGAAAACTTTCGTAACAGTTATCTCAGCACTGGAAGAAATTATTTTATATTTGATATATGGCTTTGGCATGGTGACTTGTACCGTGTCTCCCCTTTCCAGGTTTACCGCACATCTACTTCCTGTTTATTTTGATTTAATGAATTAATTTGATGAATAATGATTTTCACATTGTAACTTTTCAATTTTGGGTAATATTCATATCCTTCCACAACCGTCTTGACCGCAACTAGGCGTTTATATAAAGCGGACAAGGCACATGGGGGTATTGGTTCTTAAGTAAGTAGTATTCGAACGTATACTGTTTTGAATGCAAACGATCACTAGTATTTGGAAGAAAAAAGAAAAGTTTGAAGATATTTGGAAATATGCGAACAAAACTTTTTGACACCTAAACTTTCAATATAATCTAAAATGGTCTTTATTAAACAAATATGTGCCATAAAAACGTAGGAATTAATTTTGTGAGTATTGGTATTTTACTCAAACCTGGAAAACACTTGCATGACAGCATCATTTCACTAAGAGGGGAGGTGTGGGCCATGAAGATAGCTAAGACCCGCCAATATTTATTGAAGTTCCCATACCAAGCCAGGAAAGTAAACGGTCATGTATTTGTGTGTTAGGGATATCGGTTATACTCTTTTCTACGATTTTTCCATTGGATTGTGGCACTGTTCCGACAGTGTGGTAATTCTTGTTCTTCATTTTTATCAAAAATACGCACATAATAACAGTAGAACTATATCTACAGTATTCACACATGTAGAGCTAATCAGCAAAAAATACCTACTAATTCAGCAGTTAGAAGAGTTTGAAGATAACAAAGGGGTAATCAGAATCCGTAGATCGAAGTAGGACAGACAACACAATGGCCAAAAGAGAAAGGGAAAACAACGATCTCTACAAAGTACTACACAGAAAACTAAAGATGAAGCAACACGAACTTTACTAAAAACCGGGGTGAATGCAGGTGCTTCGGAAGGGTAGGCAGTTCCTTATCCACTAGGGGCACCGTCATGTTAATCTAGTTACAAACCCGGTGATAAGTCATGAAATTATATATATATATATATATTAGCGGAATAAATAGCTGACCCAATGACTACAACTACTGTTGGTACATTCTATCCATTGCGAATATAAGACATAATAAACCAAGAAGTGTCAGACTTGCACTTAATATCTGTCTGCAATGTTAATTAATACAGATTATGGTATGAATATTAATCGTACTAGAAGCAATATGTCAATGCGCTTCAAAGTTTTTCTCCAACATGATACATCAGTATGCTCACAGTGTAGCAGGTCGTCAATTAGAGAGCCCCGTTAGGACCAAGCCAAAGACTATAAAGACTGGATGTGTTGTTTTCCACTAACCACGCAGTATCAAGGAATAATACTGGTTGCCTCGGAATGTGTCCGACCGGAGCAACATGTTTATCTATGGATTGTTGTTCCACTGAGCTAGAACTGTTAAAATCCAATTAGGTGTATTACATAGTAAAAAGCGTCAAGCTTAATCATCAATGTTATCATCATCGTCGAGGTCCTCGGCATCATAATCATCATCATCATCATCATCATCATCGAAATGTAACTTATTCTCGCCATGATATGACTGATAAAACACGGCTCATTTGGTATTAATTAAGCAACAATCACTCACTTATTCACTGAAAGTGTTAGACTTTGACTTAAACGTTAAACGTTAGAGAGTTTTCCGCGAAGTTAATTAATAAAGATAATTATATAAATATTTCATTTGTATTACCTTGCATTGCCATAAACACATGCATTAATAAATGCTTCTTCATAATTATATTAGAAATCATATTTCATCCAACGTCCTGCTAAGATGTTCCCGAATATCATTAAAAAAATGTAAAATGTGGAAGATGAAATTTTTCCGCGAAGTTAATTAATAGATAATTATTTAACATTTCATTTGTATTACCTTGCATTGCCATAAACACATGCATTAATAAATGCTTCTTCATAATTATATTAGAAATGTAGAAATCATAGTTCAACCAACGTCCTGCTAAGATGTTTCCGAATATCATAAAAAAAGTAAAATGTGGAAGATGAAAAAATAGCAGTCAAGTTTTGACCAATAGAAAGTGCCAAGACAATCATATTAACTGACATTTCAGATAAATGAAAATGAATATAGTTTTTTTATTGCACATTTTGTCCCAGATACCGATATCCCTTTTTATAAAATATGTCTTAAATTCACAAAAAAAGTCCAAGATTCTGAACATTGGATATTTTCGAATAAAAAAAACCCCCATAGATATCGAATGAAGTGCACACGACACGTTTCTGGAATAACCTTCATCAGGTACGCTCACAATAAAAAGGTTGAAATAGTACACAAAGAAAAAGTTATCACACGATATCTAATATTCTCTTTCTAAAAATATGACTCCATTTTTACATTATCTGGTATACTAGACACTTTACTTCATCAGATTAAATATAATGTACATTCATTATTCATAAATACAGTCTTATCAACGGAAATTCAATTTTTCATTATATTGATTCTGTACTTAATCAGAAATGTCAAAGCAGTGAAAAGTCAATTGCTGAGGACCAATTCAAAGGTCTTTCGCATGATACAGCGAATTAAACCAATTTAGGCCTGTTGCACTCATATGCGGAAAACACTTGATTTGACCGCATCATTTCACGAAGAGGGAATGTTTAGGGTTATAAAACTAGTTTAACTCTCCCACTTTCTATTGAAGTGCCTGTACCAAACCAGAAATGTGAGCGGTCGTTTATTTGCGTGTGTAGAGGTGTCGATTTTGACTTTTTCTAGGATTGTTCTAATTTATTTTAGAAGTGTCACGACTGTGTGGTCATTTTAGAAGTGTCACGACTGTGTGGTCATTTTAGAAGTGTCACGACTGTGTGGTCATTTTAGATGTGTCACGACTGTGTGGTCATTTTAGAAGTGTCACGACTGTGTGGTCATTTTAGAAGTGTCACGACTGTGTGGTCATTTTAGAAGTGTCACGACTGTGTGGTCATTTTAGAAGTGTCACGACTGT
>MJUT01047296.1:466115-526835 GCA_002080005.1 Gigantidas platifrons
ATTTATTTTCATCTTTATTGATATTTACAATAATTAAAACAATTTTAAGTACATTTTTTTACTGTTTCTAAATTTTACAAAAATCTTGTAAAATGAGCGTTGACAGAAGTGTTGTAGCGTAGCGGGAACGACAACTCTGTTAAGGATACTAGTTTCTTTAACCTTAATGGGCCGTCGTGATCGTATGGTTGTTAAATTTACGACTACCTGTACAATCAGTACCTATCACCAATAAAGTTGTGAGTTCGATGTATGCTCATGTCTAGGTGTACTCGATACAACATTATCTTATAAAGCTTGTCAAGTGACTCGCGTACTACAGTTTCCTCCACAAATAAAACTGACCGCCACGATCAAACAAAAAAATGGTTAAAAGTGGCGTTTAACACCCGCTCTAATCATTATGTACTTTTAAGAAAAGTGAACAATAAACCGGATCATAATAGATAAGATTATCAAATTAACAAATTACCTGGCTGTATGTTAATAATGAAATGACAGGAGAAATTGACAAAGAGCATATTTCAGACACCAACATATTGTGTGTTGCATGTAATGCATAAATCACAACTTAATCTACTCCCGGGCAAAGTAATTAATGAATCACCTTGATCATTTGCAAATATCACAGCTTCTACCATGATGAAAAAATAGTAATATGTTTATGTGATATTGAGGGAGATTATTGTTTAGATTATCTGGAAGCTAGAGGAGAAAATGGAAAAACAATCTCAACAAAATAGTGGGGAGTATTTGGAAAAGCAAACTATCCAAATATTTAACAATATGCACAGACATAGAGTTTATCGACAGAAGCAAAGAGTATCACTCAACTGACACCTAAAGACAGATTCACACTCATTTTAGGGCATGAGCTGTTTAAGTTCCTACTTTGACCGTGAGATTTGTGTAGAACACCAATAAAAGCATTGTTCTTTTACTTTAATTTGTGTCTAAGTGTAAAATTTGATAGTCTTTCATGTTCATTTGCATCCATATCATTTCTTACTACAAGCTGTTGCTTTACTCTAATTTGTGTTTTAAGTGTAAAATTTTATAGTCTCTAATATTCATTTATATCCATATCATTTCTTACTACAAGCTGTTTCTTTACTTTAATTTGTGATTTTAGTGTAAAATTTTATAATCTCTAATATTCATTTATATCCACATCCTTTCTTACTACAAACTATATCTTTACTTTAATTTGTGTCTAAAAGTGTAAAATTGGATAGTCTTTCATGTTCATTTACATCCATATCCTTTCTTACTACAAACTGTTTCTCTACTTTACTTTGTTTCTTAAGTGTAAAATTAGATAGTCTCTCATGTTCATTTACATAAATTTTCTTTGTTACTTATTTTACATCATAAACTATTACACTTTTAAACTTTCAATAGACACGAATAGATATATCAAATATTTCTAATTATATGAGCAATTATTGTTATGATTAAAAATTGTCAATGTTTGTTATTTGTATGAAAACATGATGGGATTTACGCATTAAACAGGTTAGACGAAGCTTAACCAAAGATCAACGACCCGACACTTGTCACCTTATATTAACCAATTGTAAAAATAACTGTTTTCAAAAGATCACATTACGGCTTAATATTGCTTTTCATATCATGATCTTTAATGAAAATAAACATTTATTACATTTTTCTACCTTTTTGAACAATGCCGGCCAATTTACATCAAAGATATTAAATCTGATACAATTTTTATATATCAGATCACTTTCAAGAACGTCATACATCAATACAAAATACTCCCGAAAAAGTTTAATTTCAACACCTTGTCAACAAAGATATTTATATTGAATTTTTCTTTTAAATTTGGCTTGATATGACAGGTACAAGAAATCAACATCAGATATTGATATAATTAATGAATAAACATTGACACAGTGGAACCAGGTGATCTGCCTCTTGCAACAGTGTATGAGTGCAATACAAGTCTTGGGTCTTGAGTCTCGAATCGAGTAAGTCGTTTCCATGCATAGCTCGAATATAAACATTAGTGAACACCGAAGGGACAATCAAAATGGACAATCCAAAGAAACTGGCAACATCGGGTACACAGCACGAAGACAAACAAAACAAAAACACAACACAATGTAGGACATCACTATACGTAAACAAACACAAATAACTTATCACGATGGAAACATTCAAGTCCATTTGACTCTTACGGTGGTGACAAGGTCGTGATTCATGCTTGCCTAGCGGTGAAGGACAGTCCAAACCTATTTACCTTTGGCTGTAAGTTTGGACATTTTGTTTGTGTACAGTGCTTGGTATTTAGATATGGTTTTCCAACTGCTTATGATAGAGCACCAATGAGAGGTTATACACAGCTATGGGCAATTGGATCGCCTGATTAATACCGAAAGTGTAATCAATAATTGGCACAGAGAATCCAGAGACATGGACAACATTGGGAACATGACACAGAACGAAGACAAACAAAACAAAAATACAAAATATAATACATTCATTGTGATTGTTTATTATAACTTTTTGTTATAATGTCTCTCATTCCCAATTAGCAACCCTATTCTTCTTTATGTACATGCAATTGCTCTTTGTCTTCCCCTCTTGGGCCTTGATTGGAAGTTAAAAAACGGTGGGTTGCATTCGTATTGTAAATGCCAACAACATTGAATATTAATCATTTCCACGTAAATTTTTTTGCTTTCTGATGATTTTTCTGAAATTTTCCAATTTATTAATTTCTGAAGTCTTCATGACGTATTCAGTCTATGTTGTTGTCCGGAAGTGCGTTGATTGTTTATAATTATGGTAAAGCGGCTTAAAAATGACTATTTTCATATGTCTATTAATTCTAATTTAGTTGTGTCATATCCGAATCTTAACAGTAAAATACCTAATTTTCTTGTTCCATTGTATTTGTACCTTTCACTAAAGAATTTTAGGTTTTGTGATTTCGTTGATCGCATCTATCCCATTGAGCTTGAAATTAAGGATTCCACAGATACAGATAGGTCTGCTTCATACCTCGAAATTGACAGTGAGGGGTGGTTAAGAATCCCATTGTGAACTTTACATTTATATGTAGCAACATTTCAGCAGCACCTGCATATGGATTATAGTTCCTATCATGATTTCCTTGCTGCTAACAAGGAAGCTACTGAACCAAGGGTTTCTCTTGGTTAAGTTGAAGTCATCACTTCGAAAGTTTTACGTTCGTCACCATGACTTGGTTGACCGCTATGGAATATCTGTGTCACAAATGACCATGGATATATTCCACTTGTCGTAAACATTTCCCGGTCCTTTCCTCGTTCCTGACTTGTCACCGGGTGTGTTACTAGATAAATACGACGGGTGCCACTAGTGGAGTAGGAACTGCTTACCCTTCCGGAGCATCTGAATTCACCCCCGGTTTTTAATGTTGTTCATTTACTCGATCTTTAGTTTTATGTACATTTTTGTATATGTTTTGTAGATCGTTGTTTGTCCTTTTGTACTTTTTCTTTTGGCCATTCTTTGGTATCTTCAAACTCTTCTCCTAGAATGTAAATTTATATATCTAAAACGTTCCCATGTTTATAGTCATTGCATAATTTAAACAACATATATTTGATAGATTTAAAAATAACATTCTTTACGGGTCAGATGTTTCCATCACAAGACTTGTTCACTTTCTTGTCGAACAACTTCCTCTTTGGATTTGGATCGAGCAACGATACTTTACATATGTTTCATTCCTCGGCTTGTTAGTTATAAAAATCATCAAGGCTGGAACAGAAACCGGGCGGTCGGCATTGTGCTATTATATTCTTCACGAGGTTGGATGATTTCATGGTCTGTGTAGCCCATATGTCCTCAAAACCATCAAAGCGATGTGAGCTTCTGTAGCCAAGCTTTCGTACGAAGTTCTTGTAATTATTCTGGTGTATCAATGTATCACGTTAGTGATTTCTTTGACCTTTAGTCTCAAATATTGCAATAAAGTCTGCCACGTGGTTGTTTCTGTCTTCTTTCATTGGCAAATTATTCGGAAAACGACTTGATAATAAGGGTATAATCTATGAAAAACCAATTCTCCTTCCCAAAACATTGACTATTTCCTTCTATTAACGAGTCCGTCATGGTCATGATCGTATGGTAGTTTGATTTATACAATCAGTGCCTATCACAACTAACATTGTGAGTTCGAACCCCGTTCAGGCGAGGTGTATTCGAATCAATATTATGTGATAAAGTTTGTGAGTGACGTGCGGCAGGTCGGTGGTTTTCTCCAGGTATACCGGTATCCTCCGCTAATAGAACTGACCGTCACAATATAACTGAGGTGCTGTTGAAAGTGACGTTAAACATCATAACCCTAACCCTCTATCCCTCCTGTTAACTACTTGTTCAGGAATACTATGACACTAAATATAGATGTTTACCGTTACGATACTTCTGTACTTACAGAATTGTAAAACTAAAAGAATACCTACCTACTTCGATCAGAATTCTACACCGACGTAATAAAAATGTATTCACGATGTGTGAAATTCATGGAGCAGGATATGTTTACAACGAACATTTTCAAAGTACTAGATATCAGTCTCAATTTTCATTTGATATCGTTTTTTTTTTGGTTTTATTTTAAAGAATTCATTTATTTTTTCATTTCATGTTTCATTTGTATTGTTTTTGTCCTTTCGATGTAATTATTGTATTGTTTCCTCTATAAATTAACTCTGATTTAGGGCAGTTACCATTTCACAAAAAATACCGGATTCAAACATTTGTTGTGTAAAAAAAAATATATATATATGCAACATGAAGTTGAAATTGATCCTTTACTCCAGCAAAAAGTATTTGTATTTTAAAGGATGTCCGCTATAATTGTCTAATTACAAACACTGTAAATGCAAAACAGATGATTTAAATTTAAATGCATTGACGCAAAACACAGATGAGGCTAATATTGATGAAGATTGCCTTACAGTTTACAGCATCAGATAATATTTATGAGAAAAAAGGTTCTATCAGGAGATAACTAAGGATCTTGTTTAATTGTAAAAAGTATTGTAATTGACCAACTACCATCATAAAAATATTTTGGGTAAATTTTATTCATTAGGCATATCATTTTTATATTTATCTACTTTTTTGTACTATTACAGGGTCGATACCTCTACTGGTGGACTATGAGTCCGCGATGGTATCATCCTCCCAGTAGTCAGTGTTTTGGAACTAACATGGTTTATTAGATATATTTATTATTGAAATTTACACTTTCTAAATAATGTAATTATAATTAAGAACAAATAAACGTTAGAGAAAACCGTACGGGCAATCAAAAATAGACAATCCAGAGAAACTGGCAACATAGGGTACACAAGACGAAGGGGCAATCAAAAATAGACAATCCAGAGAAACTGGCAACATAGGGTACACAAGACAAAGAAAAACAAAACAAAAACACAACAAAATATATTTTGAATAATTTGCATGTTAACTGATACACTGTTTCAGAGCCTGCTCCTCCTGTGTAGATTTATTTCATAACTAGTGGTTAATTATTCAAACCGCGTTACTAGTCGGCATACTGCCAATTTTATCCAAAATCACCTTAAGTAGCAATATTACAGACATGCATGTTTCAGATGCCAGTTTGTGATTTCCTGCGGTTTAATTACTAATATTAAACATAAGGTTTAATTAACGAACAAGATATTCTAAGGTTCTCTTCCTCCAGGCATATGTGACCTTACATATGTGACCTTAGCTGATTTTGGCTTTCTGGTTTATGCCCTTTGGTTCAATTGCTCCCAAACATTTTAATCATTTGGTTTGCCAATCTTTCGATTTTTAGCCCACCTGATGAAGATTATTCCAGAAACAAGTCGTGCGTACTGAATTAGATATCCACGTTTTTATTATTAATCCAACCGGTACATATCTTAACATTCAGAGATTTATGTTTATGGGTAGTAAATATATCTAATATATTACATTAAGGGATTTTGTATAATGTTGTTCATTGTCTATTTATTATCTATTATTTCATTTTGCTAATAATATTGATATAGAGTGCATGGCAAGAAGATTTTGAAGATAACAAACGGTAACAAGAAGCCGTAAATCGAAGGACAGATAACACACACTCCGGAAGGGTAATCAGTTCCTGCTCCAGTAGTGGTACCCGTCATGTTACTCTGGTTACAAACCCGGTGATAAGTCATGAACGAGGAAAGGACCGGAATATGTTTACGACAAGTGGTCATTCGTGATAGAGATGTTCCGTAACAGTTAATCAAGTCAAGTTTATATGTTTTATCTGAGAGGTATTTCCTCGGAGGTATTGCTTTGTTTTTCTGTTGCATTCGTGTTTTATCAACATCTACCCTGGCAACGGTAAATACCATTCTTCGGTGTTATTGTACCGATTTTAGCTACCCAAGGGGTTGTTTGAATCAGATGTGGATTCAGACAAATTCTAATGATCTGTTAAAGTACATACGATCAAGTTCCCTTTCCATCTACACAACTATTACCCACTCAGATCTAAGAGACAGATTAAAAGAAGGACGTGTTTTTCAACAGAGTCAGTATTCCTATGGGTACCAATTGTCCTGTTCTCGCCGACTTATGTTATCGTCCGAGACAGGATTCATGAAAGGGCTTCTCGAGAAAAACGACAAGAAGCTGTCCCGATCCTTTAATTTCACGTTTCGCTATATAGATGATGTTCTTTCACTAAATAATTTTAGGTTTGGTGATTTCCTTGATCGCATGCATCTATCATATTGAAATAAAGCGTACCACAGCTACAGATAGGTCTGCGTCATACCTTGACCTACACCTCGCAATTGACAGTGAGGGGCGGATAAGAAAGAAATTTTACGACAAAATACTAGTAGATGATTTCAACTTTCTCATTGTGAACTTTCCATTTATATGTAGCAACATCCCAGCAGCATCTGCATATGGTGTATATATCTCTCAGTTGACACGATATCCCAGAGCTTGTGGTTCCTATTAAGATTTCTTGATAAGAGGGTTGCTGCTAACAATAAAGCTACTGAACCTAGGGTTCCTATTGGTTAAGTTGTTGTAATCACTTCTAAAATTTTACGGTTGCCACCATGACTTGGCTGACCGTTATGGAATAAATAACCACGGATATGTTCCACTCGTCGTATGCACTTCCCGGTCCTTTCCTCATTCATGACATCACCGGGTTTCTAAATAGATTAACACGACAGGTGCCACTAGTGGAGCAGGAATTACTTACCCTGTTTCCTTCATATTCGTTTCAAACTTTACCTGGGCACGTTTCAAACAGTCTAAGCGCGTCACCAAGCATGTTTGATTGGTCTAACAAATATTAGAAGTTAGTTTGATATGTATTTAGACGGTAAAATGTGTGCTTGAATCATGTGCATATATATTTAGCTTGCAGGAAACACTTTACCGTGTAAGCGGACGTCAGACGAGATTACAGACTGATATATAAAACTTCGCATAGCGTGGATATAAGTAATTAATCGTATTATGTGTATAGATTACTCCAGGTTTTAAATTTTATCAAATAAACGTAATTTGTGTCTTCATGTTACAGTTTCGAATTGACGTTTGATAAATATTTAAAGCGTATATACTATTTATATTTCAACTTTATTTTTTTTTCAGAAGCATCCAATTGCTTTGTTTGTTAAATTGGCACAATGTTGTCTAGACTGACTAGAGGAAGATTATTGATTGATACCTGTGACGTCTACCTGTTACTGATGATACAAGGTAAGTTTACCTCAGTACGCATGGACTGAAACCTCTAATAATAAGAGTTTGAAGATAACAAAGGGGTAATCAGAATCCGTAAATCGAAGGACAGACAACCCCAAACCCCTCTAAAAACCGGGGTGAACTCAGGTGCTCCGGAAGGGTAGCAGTTTCTGCTCCACTAATCTATTTAATCGTGTTAATCTAGTTACAAAGTCGGTGATAAGCCATGAATGAGGAAATGAGCGGAATGTGTTTACGACAAGTGGAACATATCCGTGGTCATTTGTGACACAAATATTCCATAACAGTCAATCCAACTAGGTATATATTGGAGGTAAAATTATGTAAATGTGCTTGTGTTTACTGTTGCCTTGCTTTATTGAGCTAGAACTGTGTTAATCCAGTTCAGATGCCACAATACAAACTGGGCAGTATCATTGTCACCATTTAAGAGTTGATTTATTGTACTTAACGTCACTTTCAGCTATGTCATGGCGACCAGTTTTAGTAGTGGAAGAAGCCGGAGTACCCGGAGAGAACCACCGACCCTGGGCAAGCATCTGGTAAACATTATCACTAGCGTCTGCAAGTCCAGTGCACCCTTTTTGTAATTTAAAAAGCCGGGCGCGAATCCACGCCGTATTTGTTATTTGTTATAGTTGGAGCAACAATCACTCACTGAATAAAATGAAAAGCAAAACATACTACACTGTCGGAACAGTTCCAAAATGCGATCGAAAAATCGTAGAAAAAGAGGAAACATCGATATCCATAGCACACATATACATGACCGGCCACTGTCCTTGCTTGGTACAGGCACTTCAATAAAAAGTGGCGGGATTAAGCTAGTGTTATGGCCACAAATCTACCCTCTTGGTGGATAAACGTTAGAGAATACCGAAAGGGCAATCAAAAATGGACACTGGCAACATAGGGTACACAAGACGAAGAAAAACAAAACAAAAACACAGCACTATATGTGTTGGCCACCACTATGCGCAAACAAACACAAATAATATAAATAAGATACGAGCCCTCTTACAAACAACTGGAGGTAAAGACGAACCGAACATCGTTTAAAATTATGCGGAAATCGTAACAGACATCAGAACACGGATGGTGCGGTCATGCAAGTGTTTCCGGAAGAATTTGACAGCCAATGTGTAAAATAATTATGCTTACCACAATTCCCGTGTTTTGCATTGGCATAGCAATTATTAACTTTGTATATTTTAACTAGATTAAGATGACGGGTGGCACTAGTGGAACAGGTTTTAAGTGGGGTTCGTGTTACTCGATCTTTAGTTTTATGTGTATGTTTTGTAGATCGTTGTTTGTCCTTTTGTCCTTTTTCTTTTGGCCATTGTGTTGTCTGTTCTTCTTCGATTTACGGATTCTGATTACCCCTTTGGTATCTTCAAACTCTTCGTAACTATGTTCTTTGAACTAAGATTTACCGTTTTAATCGACCGACGTCATTCTTCGTATTGGAAAGTTACCAAATCAGAACATATTATTCCAAGTCTGATTATGGACATACTTGGTGCTATATTCTTAGTGATGGTTGATACAAGCTGAAAGTGGTATGTAGTACGTACAAAAGACTACAATATGCAAGGTTTAATTGTCTTCAGATTTCACAGGAAATATAACTTAAAACTACGAAGAAACAAATTCATTTGAGGACAGCCGCTAGTAGCCATCGGCTGTCGGCAATCCTTGTTATAACGAATTAAATCAAACAAATAAACACCAGTGTTTTATCTTAATTGATGACGAGACCAAATCTCCAAACCGTAAATCACTTAACACAACGGGTGCCACTAGTGGAGCAGGAACTGCCTACCCTTCCGGTGCACGTAAGTTCACTCCGGTTTTAGTGTGGTTCGTGTTGCTCGATCTTTTGTTTTCTGTGCAGTGTCTTGTAGATCGTTGTTTGTCCTTTTGTCCTTTTTCTTGTGGTCATTGTGTTTTCTGTCCTTCGATTTGCGGATTCTGATTACCCCTTTGGTATCTACAAACTCTTCTTGAAAAGTGGCTCATGTGTGGTTGGTTTCAAAAGGAACAAATGGGAGGTAGTGGATAAAGCCGCATTTTTTCAACAGGTTACAAACGTCCAATCCAGTTTCTTGATTGATTGATTAATTGATTGATTTTTTTGTGTTTAACGCCACTTTCAGCTATATCATGACGACCAGTTTTAGTGGTGGAGAGAACCATCGATCCTGGGCAAGCAACTGGTAAACTGTATCACTTGCGGCTGCGAGTCGAGTGCACCCTTTTTGTCATTTACAAAGCTGGGCGCGAACCCACGCCGTATCGGTGATAGGCTTGTATGAGCTGTTAGATCCAGCGACTTATCTCATTGAGCCACCCGGGCCCCCTTCCATTTTCTTGAAGGAGCGTTGCATTCTCAATGCAATTACAAAATCTTATTTATTACATGTCTATTAATAGCTGTATTCATCGAGATACGAAAACACTAGTAAAACACAGACATATAAAAAACAGAAATGGTAAAGAATATACTCCGATAAAATGGATAAAGGCTACAACAATAGGGAATAAAAAGAGATGCCACCATACCCTGTGTATACTCTGAAATTGTTTTTCTTTTTTCAGTTTTAGTCTCCATGGTGATTTCAACAGCATCACAATCAACTACACCATTAATTTCTTCTACAATATCAGATTCTCCAAAAACATCACAATCAGCTACAATGTCTGTGTCATTTACTCCAACAGCATCACAATCAGAAACAATGCCTGTGTCTTCTACAACAGAATCTCTAAGAGCATCACAATCAGCTACAATGTCTGTGTCTTCTACAACAACAGAATCTCTAACACCATCACAATCAGCTACAATGTCTGTGTCTTCTACTCCATCCGCACCACAATCAGCTACAATGTCTGTGTCTTCTACTCTAACGCCATCACAATCAGCTACAATGTCTGTGTCTCCTACAACAGAATATCTATCAACATCACAATCAGCTACAACGTCTGTGTCTTCTACAACAGAATCTCTAACACCATCACAATCAGCTACAATGTCTGTGTCTTCTACAACAAAATCTCTAACACCATCACAATCAGCTACAATATCTGTATCTTCTACAACAACAGAATCTCTAACACCTTCACAATCAGCTACAATGTCTGTGTCTTCTACAACAACAAAATCTCTAACACCATCACAATCCGCTACAATATCTGTATCTTCTACAACAACAGAATCTCTAACACCATCACAATCAGCTACAACGTCTGTGTCTTCTACTCCATCCGCATCACAATCGGCTACAATGTCTGTGTCCTCCACAACAAAATATGTAACACCATCACAATCAGCTACAATGTCTGTGTCTTCTACAACAACAGAATCTCTATCAACATCACAATCAGCTACAACGTCTGTGTCTTCTACAACAGATTCTCTAACACCATCACAATCAGCTACAATGTATGTGTCTTCTAATCTAATGCCATCACAATCAGCTACAATGTCTGTGTCTTCTGCAACAACAGATTCTCTAACACCATCACAATCAGCTACAATGTCTGTGTCTTCTACAACAGAATCTCTAACATCACAATCAGCTACAATGTCTGTGTCTTCTACAACAACAGAATCTCTAACACTTTCACAATCAGCTACAATGTCTGTGTCTTCTACAACAAAGTCTCTATCACCATCACAATCAGCTACAATGTCTGTGTCTCCTACAACAAAATCTCTAACACCATCACAATCAGCTACAATGTCTGTGTCTCCTACAACAAAATCTCTAACATCACAATCAGCTACGTATACAACGTCTGTGTCTTCTACAACACAATCTCTATCACCATCACAATTAGCTACAATGTATGTGTCTCCTACAACAACAGAATCTCTTACAACTAGTTACATCACCTCAACGGCTTCTGCTACATCAACAGATCCTTCTGTTACAAGTACAGAAAACTCAACATCCACTAATGGGACAACTAACACGATGCCGACTTCAACAGAATCAATGGGCAACACTTTAATAATATCATTGTCATTAATATCTTATTTATGTATTGTTTCTGTTTTAATAAAAACATAGATATCAAATTTAGTGCACACGACGTGTTTCTGGAATAACCTTCATCATGTACACTCAAAATCTAAAGCCAATAATTTAAAGTCCAAATGTATTATATATTGACATAATAGTCTGGTGAAAATTTAACCTTGGCATTCGTGTTTGTATTTAGCATTCATGATTTGCATATTTCAACTGACATGGTGATGATCTAAAATACTAATTAATAAACAACTTTCTCATTAGTAGTTCTAATATAGTTACTGTAAATTTATTTTAATTCGTTAAACACCAATCATCGTCAATCAAATGATGAACGTCAGTGATACAAGAGACGTTATGAGTGTATAGTGATGTTCAACATTTTGCTGTCGCTCGTCTTTTTGGTTCTCTGTGTTGTGTTTTTTATTTGTTTGTCTTCGTCCTGTGTCTTGAGTACTCAATGTCGCCAATTTCTCTAGATTGTCCATTCTTGATTGCCTCTTCTGTTGTCTCCAATGTTTACAAAGAAAATAACAAAACGACCAAATATAGAGTCAACAAACATCTCATTTCCAACCAATCGACGAAAATAAATGAAAACATGTCAAAAGAATACCGAAGAGGCAATCAAAATGGACTAGAGAATACCGAAGTGTCAATAAAAAATGGCAAGTCTTACTCACAAACACGATTGGTTACCAGTAGAGAAGTGCCGAAATGAACATGTATGTCACGTTGATCTCTTAATACATTCATATAATGAAGTGATCACAGAACACTGTAGAAATGATGAATGAAATGCACTCAAGAATAATTGTCCAATCTTGTATCAGAGATCATATGACATTGTTCCTGGTTCGTGCAAACAAGATTTGAATGCGAAAATAACAATGCGTTATATTTGTAACACACAATATTGACATTGAGAATAGGGTCTACGAAAGGAGTATTTATTGGGGAAAAGGAATCTCTGACGGGATCGACCATTTATAGTATCCAATCTAGGAAAACGGCACTTATTGAGAATTAGGAATCTACGAAGGGTACTTTCGTTGACATAGTTGGTCTGAGATTGAGAGTAAGGATTAATTAATTTGAATTGCTTCTAAGGTGCCACTCATTCCGCATTCATCAATAGTAGCGAATCTATTTAATGAGCCATGCATTAAAAATAGCGAATTTACAACAAAGAGTTATTCATTGATAGTAAGACGTCTACCGAGCGACACTATTGTATGATAAATAATCTAAGAAGAGTAATTAAGCAAGTATGCATTGAGAGTAAATATTTACGTAGAAGTCATCCATGGGAGGAAGAAGTCTACAATGGGGGAACATGTGCCGAGGGTTAGGAATATAAGAATTGAAAATAATAAAAAATGCTCAAAATAAACAACAGACCGATATGAGAGAAAAAAAGGAAAATCATGCAAAAATAAGAGAAATACTATTGTGCGATAATAGAAAAGGTGATTTGTGTACTGTCAGTGACTGAACGCATAGCATATGTATAAGGCAAAATATATACAGTGGATGCATGACTGCTCATACCAGTATTTGTATATTGTAGAAAAAGGGCTTGATGTAAATTTCGCTGCAAGAACGTATACGAAAAACCGAAAAATCGTGCACGGACAAGAGAAATGCTATTATGTGATAAAAGAAAAAAGTATGCTATTTATATATGTTTAACCATGTGCTGCTTTGTTATGTTTGTCCACTGTTCTGTGTTTAAATATCAAGTCGGTTAAAGAGCTCTAAAGAGCTCATGTTCTATGCTGTATTTGTATATGCTTCCGACTTTAAATAAAAATTACTTACTAACTCACTTAACTACAATTGCTGTTTTTATGGTTATAAAAAAACAGTTCCACAGTTAGTAATAATTTGTGCCCAATCTCATTTTGATTTGATATTATTTGCATAAATTAAAAAAATATGTTTAATTTCAATAATACAACTGTGAGATAACTAATAATAATAATACAAAGTGAACAAATATACATTTAATTTATTACAATATTTACAAAATGGACATTGCAGATTCCCTTGACGCTAATATATAAATATCACTACTTACTTTAACAAGTATCATTGATATTAAGATTCACTATAGTTACCGTAGTGTTTGTCTAGTATATTTGGCCATAGTACGCCAAGGCAAAATAATGCATCCGCATAACTGAAATATTGTTGAAAGTGGCATTAAACACCATAAACCAACCAACTTAAGTGCAGTGCCTCATGGGTTCGAGTCATAGTTGGGTCAAATCAAAGACTTAATTTTTTTTAATTTTTTTATTCTCTGCCAGGCACACAGCGGACTGTTGTTTCAATGAGCTAGCACTATAGCATGTTGGTCTAGTACAAAATGGACATCATCATCATTTCATCCAATATAACTAGTTCTCAACATGATATAGCCGCAAAATTGCTCATTTGGTGTTAAACAACAACCCTCACTCAATCAATCAATCAATCAACTATTTGTATTTATTGTGGTGACTGGATTTGTAAGACATAATAGTGTCCTATGTTAACGTGACCCCCGGACAATATTTTATAGAGATTGTGATATGAAATAGAGTCTGCTGGACACTATAACATATGTAAAAGTGTCAGGTGGACACTTTGAACTAGAGGACACAATTAAATGCTACAGATTCACTACCACTGTTATTTATTGTATCAAACATATCATGTATATTCAGGTCACATATATACTCATTTATTCAATAACATCTCAACATAACAATTGTATAAATATCAATAATATTTATTCATCGTCTGAAGACAGGTCCATGAATTCTTTATCAAACTCTTGTAGAGATACCTGTAATATAAAATATAACTGTCAAAATATATACATACAAGTCCTCTGACCTTAATAGTTACATATGTTAACCTTGTAAATGACAAGTGTCACCCTCATTTACATCAGGGGCTGTTCAATCAGTGCCTATCACAACTGACGTTGTGAGTTCGAATCCCACTCAGGCGAGGTGTACTCGATACAATATTATGTGATAAAGTTTGTCATTGACTTGCGACAGGTCGGTGGTTTTCTCTGGGTACTACGGTTTCCTCCATCAATAAAACTGACTGCCACGATATAGCTGAAAAGTTGATGTTAAACACCATCACCCTAACTCCACTCATTTACATCATTGTCGTTAAATTTCATTTTTTTTTTGAGTCTTAGAAAGAAATGTTGAAGCAATCGGTAGATTTTAAAACCAAGTGTCTGAACAGAGTCTATTTTTAACGTTTTCTGACATAGTCCAAAATATTTGCACAACAGTGGCTATTTTAATATTTCAAGAACTCTCATCTAACCTAATATGAAAAACATCCATTACAAATGAAGAATTATAATAATAATACCGACTACCAGAAAGGTCAATGTTTCAAAAAACAGAATTGAGTCAAAGCTACAAATATACAGCTGGATGACGTTTTTTGTGTTGATTTTTTCCCCTGCTTAAGTCACAATCTTATTTTTCATCACTTAAGTCAAATTGACCAAAAAGGGGTGTTTTTATAGACAAAAAAAATCAGAGTAATTACGGTAATTAGGTAATATTTCAAACTAACACAAGAATGTTTGATCAAATATCAAAATTTCCTTATCTTTGATCATTGGTATTTATCTTGTTAGAAAAAAAGAAAGTATGATGTTCTTTGACATTGGAATTCGTGGTTTTGATAATTATTGATAAATTATCTTTTTACACATGGCTTTCTTACCAACAAAAACGAACAAATTTGGTATTCAAAGAAAAAAAAATGAATCTCAATATTTGATTTACCTTTCCCTTTTTGAACTTTTTCAACATTTTAAAATCACTTTCTAAATCATCATTTTCCTCTACACTTTCAACAGTCTTTTCTAATTTCCTTTTCTGATTTT
The DNA here is from genome assembly GCA_002080005.1 of Gigantidas platifrons. Classification (NCBI taxonomy): domain Eukaryota; kingdom Metazoa; phylum Mollusca; class Bivalvia; order Mytilida; family Modiolidae; genus Gigantidas; species Gigantidas platifrons. Next base: position 481,839 of record MJUT01047296.1, read on the forward strand.
TTGTCTTTACATCTCGTCGAAACTTTTTCCTTTCCATTTTATTTTTCTTATCAGACCATGCTTCCGATCTTGGTGGTCTTGACTTATGCTTTTTCTTTTCTATACCCTCAGAAAGATTCTTCTGTCTCATTTTCTCCCGTCCTTTATCTCTGAAATAAAAAAAAGTACATATATATATTGCAGATCAAACATTTATAATTAGTCTGCAAATCATTCACCATCAAAGATGTTCATGAAGAGTATCCCTCAACTACAGGTTAGGGGCCGTTTCACACTCATTTTAGATTTAGAATTATGCTCATTTTTGAAGACCTTACTATGACTGAAATGTAGTAATGTTTGATAATCTCTCATGTTCATTTAAATCCATACTTTTTCATACTAATTGATCTCTATCTTGTAGCAAAGTGTGGTTATACAAAATAAAAATGTTGTACATCTATGTCGGAGACATAGTGTGATAAATCACTGTGATAGATGTGTCACTCATCTTGCTGATTTAGATATATCTTTTGTTCTATTATATATATCTTCAAAATTTCTTTTACATTAGTGTTACTTACTATCACCCAAAAGGCATATCAAAATAAGTACATAGATTAAACAGACCAAACGATATTTCAGTATCGCCAAAAGAGTGATATGTCTGTTAACATGCTATGTACATTTGTAGATCATGTCAAAATCAAGTTTACTGCCAAGATGTAAGCAATATGCAAAAGAAGAATGACATCATTCACATACAAGATAAACTCAAACCAGGATTATATTTAAATACTAACTTATTGTTAATCCATTTTTTTTTTTTTTTCACTTTTATTATAATAAAGCCCTATTTAATGTTGATTTACCATTAGAATAACACAAGCCATACATCACTAAAATACCAAAAATACATGTACACGTCAGTGGCTTGTATCAAAAGTAGAACAAAACTGAAACCTTTAGCATGCTTAGGTACATGTATGAGAAGCGTAAGGAATAAGTCAAAAAGTGTAATAAAATCAATTTATATTTTTACTGATATTCCACCTCATATATTTATTTACTTTTTCTACAACAACAACGTCTAATCGAAAAACAAAACAAAAAACAATGTCAAATCGCACATAAAAGGTAATAAAATTCATATACAATGTAACCTTCTTTGTATTTTTTACAACAAGTGTAAAAAATTTACTCAACTTTACCACTATTTCACTTTTTTTCTATAATGATGACAATCACAGTAATTTTACCTTTTTTTTTTTTAGGTCGGTCAGGGATTTGCATTTTTTTTTTAAATCACGCAAAATATCAGAATTTACTTTAATTAGGAAAACAGGTATTCCAGACCTTTTCAATAAAGTTTTATACATACACCTACTACAGTCAATTCTTGAAGGGGCCATTGTAGAGGAATGTATTTTACATAAAATGAATCTTAAACACAATTATTTGGTATACAAAGAAGTCTATGTATATTTAAACTGATATAAAATCATCAAATCACTATGTGCTTACTTGTAAGGAATAGTAGATAAATCTACCTCCATTGACTTAAAATTTTCAACTACTTTTCCTTTTAATTCTGGCATCTTCGGCACTCTCAACAATCCATAGCCAGTCGCCAGTTTACCAAAGTCTAATTCCTTTACACGAAATATCATACTGCATTCGTGCTTGATATATGACTGTACAAATGAAACATATGCCTTTGCTCCTTTTTCAAATACTGCTCTGTCTTTCAATGCAAGATTTTGTAATTTCGGCAAGTAATTATGAACATCGTTTTTCTTTGTGTATGGTTTCAATAACACTTTCTGATTGATTTCAATAAATTTCACATAAGTTTCTTCAGCAGGTAATAAGAATATTAGGGCATTCCCTGTATTGCCTATTCGAGCAGTTCTACCGCATCTGTGTACAAACGATTCTGCCGATTTAGGAGGATCATACTGTATGACCCAGTTAACATCAGGAACATCTATCCCACGTGCCATGACATCTGTACATAATAAAAGTCCACTGGATGTTTTCCTAAATTTGGCCATAATTTTGTTTCTCTTCTGTTTCAGTTTACCGTGAATACTCAAGACCTAAAAAAAATATCATGAGATCAACAAATTGTATGTATATGGCCTTGACTCTAATTACAGAGACAAAAACAAGAAATTACAAGTTGTCTAATTATATAAACATATGTCATTAAATTAAATTATGTGACATACATGTTAGCTACAGAACTATAACTCTTAACAAGCTTTTTCTTCATGAATCAAACTAAAGATAGCTAATGTTTTGAAGCAAATATATACTGACATGTTTAATAGCAATAAAATGCATTATTTTTATATTACAGACAACAGCTTACATAACTCAAACAAGACATTGAAATGATGTGGTGAAGAATCTTACTTTATGATGTTTATATACAGTACTTAAGACATATCAGTAACCACCACATGACTACTGTATAAAAAAAGGATCAATCTAGAAGTCTTGATATGAGCTAAATAAAGGAGGGGGGGCTAGTGTTTGTGACAAACACCTCAACAAAACATTCTCAGCTACATTAATAATTTAAAAGTGATATAAGGGGAGCCAATCAGATGTATTAATAATTTACTAGTTTATGACGATATAAAGGGAGATAATCAGATGTATTATTTTAATAGTTTATAACGATATAAAGGGAGATAATCAGATGTATTATTTAAGTTTATAACAATATAAAGGGAGATAATCAGATGTATTAATTTTATAGTGCATTATTATATAAAAGGAGATAATCAGATATATTAATTTAATAGTGCATTATGATATAAAGGGAGATAATCAGATGTATTGATAATTTAAAAGTGCATCATGATATAAAGGGAGACAATGTAAAACACTTATAATCTGTTACAATTGAAGTATAAATTGTGTAGGTGGCTTCATTAGGTTTATATTAAGATTTTCTCCCATTTTGTGTGTATATTTATCTTTGTTAATATTGGATGAAATTATAATGAATTCCTTGTCTTCATTCAAACATTTCAGCCACAGGGCCTTCATCAATATCTTATTTTATCGAGATCAAGCCTGTTATATGATGCTACATATGAGATATAACACAATTTACAGTAGCATCACAGGCTTGATAAAATACATGTAAAACATCGATGAAGGCCTTGTGGCAAAACATTTAAATGCAATGGGAATTTTTTCTAACTTTATCTAGCAAATGCTCACTCTAAGATGAAAACAATTTGCTAATATCATTTAATATAAGATTACCTGGTGATTTTTTAAAATATGCTGAATACATTTAGAAAAGTAGTCTACTCCAGCACATGTACTGAAGAAAATCATAGCTTTTTCCTCTTTATGACATTGTAAAAAATCCATTAACTGATTAAACTTTTCATCACTGTCTGCAACAATGTAATAGTTTTGTAAAGTTGAAGGTGTCCTTTGAACTGTGGATTCCTCAGTCTTTTTTTCCTTCACGTTTATTCTAACAGGATTTCGAAGTCCAGCTCTTATTAGTTTTTCTACTTCATCTGTCTGCGTAGCAGAGAAAAGACCAGTTCTTCGCTGTTTGGGAACATAACGTAATATTGTATTGATGCTTGCTTCAAAACCCATGTCTAATAAAAGGTCAGCTTCATCAAGTATGAGGACTTCAAGAGACTTGACTCTTCCTGCTAAGTTACAATTGTTAATGTTCTTCTCAAGCAATGCTTCCAGTCTACCAGGGGTTGCAACAATAATATGACCTGTTAAAAAATAATTGAAATATCTATATACTGGGAACCTTCACATTGGTAACAATAAATAATAAACTGGAATTCAAACTCCATCAATAATACCTGGAAATAGAACATTTGAGATAGGTGTGATATGTATTAAAAATACATTTTTTTGTTGTAATTAACCAATCTAAAACTGTCTACTCAAAAGTTGCGAGTTAGAATCCTGCTAATGCTGGTCATGGCTAGGTGTATTCGATACACCATTGTGTGATAAAGTTTGTCAGTGATTTGCGACAGGTTGGTGGTCTTCTCTGCATATGTACATTTGTAAGACATAATAGTATCCCATGTTAAAGTGTCCCCCCGGACAATATTTTATAGAGATTTCGATAAGAAATAGTGTCCGGTACTATGAAATTGTGTCCTAGTATAGGGTTAGGGTTAGGGTAAGACATAATAGTGTCCTATATTAAAGTTTAAAGTGTCCCCTCCCCCCCCCCCACCCCCGGACAATAACTAGCAATAACTTGTATCTTACCGGTCCTTCAGTCTAGACAATTTTACCGGAAGTTATGCTGTCCGGAAAACTGTCCGGTATGATTTTTTACAATTATTTGTATCACCGTATTACCAAAACGCTTTAAATTACGAGATCGATAATTTCATATGCACGAAGTTATATGATATTGATCAATGTCAAAATGTGGAGACACATTGAAGGGGTTTCTAAACCAACGTCCCAAAAACGGACAGCGGATGACATAAGAGAACAAAATAAAGTTTACGATAAAACAAAGCGGCGTCGAACATTCCAGGAACATTGGTTAACCGTATATAAATGGTTATAACATGAAAATGACTTGATGTTTTGCAAGTTTTGTAAAGCGTACGGACGTGGTGATGCTGATGGCAAATTTATATCGGGGACCAATAATTTTAAGAAGGATACCCTTGAATGGCATGAAAAAAATACAGTGAATTTGAGATTGAGTTTGAACCAGAGGACAAATGAAATGAAATTTTTGAAATATAGTTATTAAAGTTGTACAGCCTTTCCATATCTCAGTAAAAAGCATTAGCAAAACAAACAAAACATTACATAGATTAATCATTATTCCATTAAACATACTCAGTGCTTTAGCTACCAATTTTGATGCACTAGAATATGGTATGCAGAGCATTTTGAATAATCTCATCAGTGAGATTATTCAAAATGTTCACAATATTAAAGGAAAACTCCATGGTCTTAACAAGTTAGCGTGAATATTTAAATGACATTAACTAAAAGACATTTGTGTTAATGACAGCTAAAAATAATATACCGTAAGGTAGAATTTGGTGATTGAAGTTGCCTGTTGCACCAAACAATGGGGACATAATTATATATATAATCCATTCTCAGATTATACCTGCAATTAAAGGTCTTCCGAAAGAGCAGTGACGTATTAGTGTCGGTATCGTATATTATATCAGCATTGATGAGTTGCAATTTTATCATTAAAAATTATGTAATTCGTAAAATAACGTCGTATATTTATCTTTTGATATTTACAAAATCATTATGACTTTATGTTAAGCATTTTATTGCACTAACGAATTAAAAGGGAATACAAAAATGTATGTGAGAAGATTTTTTGTGTGTAATTACCCTTGTCGACACATCGACCAGTGACCTCGAAAAACCCGGGAAAGTACGACAGCATTGGGGACAAAAAAGAAAAAAAAGCATGTGTACGCATAAAATGAGTTAAAACTGACAAGTTATTTAAACTGTACGGTCAATCACGTAAAACATGAAATTCTCTGAGATGAAATTATATGTAGACCCTCCCCCCTCCCGATACAAATAAACTCCTTTGTTTTATGAAAATGTAACATTGGAGGGGAATATTAAGAAAAAAATTTAGAACGATATACGATTATAAACATTGTATTGCAGTTGATCTTATATTAAAACATAACCAAACGGGCACGATGTTGGGAAGAGTCAGATACATGTTATTTATTCAACTAACATGATCCGGCCATGTGACGTCACATGAATAGGTGTCATGGCCACTTACACTATAACTTTTTATTCATAAAAACTTATTATTTAAAAAAAAACACCTTTATTAACATTAATATACCCAATTAAAAATGTGAATATTTGGAATTTCCTGTCGTAGTGGAATTAATATTGATATAGTGTCTTGTTTCTGTGTGGGATTATAGATAAACCTTGTTAATATATTGTGTCATTGTTAAAAACTTTGCCACGATTCACTATTTTTTTTAAATATTGTGAGATTTCTTGCCTCCATTTTTCTTCAACATCTCAATCATTTTATCCTGGTTCTGTCCACCTGTGACAAGTGCCGATGACAGTTCTGGAATATTTTTCAGAAATTGTGATAAGACTTCAAATATCTGGCTTGCTAATTCTCTTGTAGGTGTTATAATTACAGCTCCAATTTCATGTTTTGAAATGCATTTTTTCTTCTCTAGCATTTCGAGTATTGGAATCAGGAAGGCAAGCGTTTTGCCACTCCCCGTAATCGCTTCTGCGGCAACATCTTTATTTTTCATGAAGAGAGGAATGCATGCTGCCTGTACTGGGGTTGGGGTGTTAAATTTCAGTTCATCTAAAGTTTCTATGATAGGAAGACTGAGTTCCACAGAAAGTTCTTTCCACGTGCCTGCCATTTTAACTGGTTACCTAAAATTGCTTAATAGGAACTAAAGGAAATAAGTAAAATATATATTTTAAACCAGTTAAATACAACTTTTAGCGTCTTCAATACGAAAGAGTTCTACTACAAACAATGGGGAACGCATGAAAATGAATGTGAACGAATGACCAGTAAGCAGGAATAAAGAGTGCATTTATTTGATATATTTGAAGAGAAATTAAATTAGTAATGCATTACCAATTATTTCAAGACGGCATACTCGCACCGTTATCCCACCATATACAAATACCTATATGTCTTCCTGGCTTGTATTCAAGAGGATTGGGGAGTGTGCGTTGTAGTGGATAATATGCCCCTATATTTACTTAAGAATGCATACATTGAAAATAAATACCTACACTCACAGGGTTGTGACACTTGGTATTCTGGTCTACAGAGACTTTTTAAAATATTTGATAACAATACAGGAATTCACAATATGCTTAAATATAAGCAAAATACATTTAACAGAAAAATTAAAGTTTATACAAAAGCCTTTTATAAAAATAAATGGTATGTTAAAAGAAATAAACTTCTAGATGAAAACGGGAAATTGCGAACCTATCTAAAACTCAAATGCAATTTTGGATTCGAAAAATATCTTCATATTTTATCAGATTTTAATCAAAGAAAATCTCTCACTAAATTTAGAATCAGTAACCATAAATTAAAGATTGAAACTGGCAGATATTCAAAACCTATAACATCTTTAGAGAATCGCATTTGTGTAAAATGTTTTTCAGACGAAATAGAATCCGAAGAACACCTTCTATTAAATTGTTCCTTTTACATTACTTCTAGGCGCAAGCTTCTTGAAATAATTAAGAATAACATTAATTATTCTAACTTTGAAAAATTATCATTTGGGGATAAATTTATATGGCTTTTAAACTCAGAAAGTAAAGATATTTTAATAAGCATGTGTGATTTCCTGTTAAAAAGTCACTGTTTCGGATAGTTGGAATCTTATATTATAATATTGTCTATTATAACACTACAGTCATGTCTATCATTCTTGTATTTACAATTTATTTGATATTTTATGCAATCACCTTATGTTATTATGTTTGTATGCCCCTTTGTGGGCCCTTTAATTTGGATCAATAAAAAAATCTTAAATCTTAAATCTATATATAGTCAAGCTGAGAAAATAAAGGATCTATTATCCACTACAACGCCCAATCCTCTTGAATACAAGCGAGGAAGATATAGGTATTTGTATATGGTGGGATAACGGTGCGAGTATGCCTTCAAGACCGCAATTTAGTTAGACAATGCATAATTTTTTCAAACCCGACTTTTACGGACCGGAGTCGGGTATTAGTAGAATAGATACGATAACGTAACCCTCATTCCGCTTGTGCTCCATTTAGGGTTACGAATCGGTCCCGTTCAACCTATGGGAGCAGCGCCCGGAGTGATTCACACCGGGCGTTTTTTTGTCCTAATTCCGTTGTAAGTGGTTGGAAAAATTAACGGGGGTGAAAGATAAATATATTTAGGTAAACCTTAAGGTGTTAAGTAAACGCTGCATCAATCCATGGTAGACTTATATCCATCTGAAAATTTGAATGCATGAAATCTTCTTTCTGTACGACATTTTGTTTACAAGTTGCTAGTTCACACGCACTTGCCTCGTGTTTGAGATGTCCTTATTTGGATCAATTTTATAGTAAAATCGACTTGATCGTAGTAACAATTTTCCATATTTGGCATATATGGATAGGCTTCGCCCATTGCGAGAGTCTACGTAAGGTGTTATGGCGGACAAGTAACAGTTTTCAAATACAAAACCGGTCTTGAAGATAGAAACAGGGATTGTAACACTTATTTCGTATCACCATTACTTAAAAATTGTTGGGAATAATAAGTTATGACCAGATATGCAAAAAGAAAGTTGAAATATTCACGGAACGCAAATTTTTAATTTGCTCCCATACGTTGAATGAGACCGATTCGTAACCCTAAATGGAGCACAAGCGGAATAAGGGTTACGTTATCGTATCTATTAATAGAAATGATAATGTGAGAATCCGGGTCCATTCTCCCTAATTCCCGTTCGCCCTGGGTCCGTCTGCCCTAAAAGTGGGTCCGTTCGCCCTAATAATTATAATTATGTAGGGTATTAAAAATGATAGAAAAATAAGTGGTATTTGATTGCTTATAGATAATTAATTGAGAAATTTTAAATATGCGGCATGCTAAAGTGTACAGTCAATAGACATAGGTATTCGTCACTAGAATTTACGCTAGTATATATTTCATATAACCACATTGTTCAAAAAAATTATTTTGAAGTCATTTCTAAATGGGTTTTGATAATTTTTGCAACAGAATAAGCAGAAATATTAAAGATTAGTTGTTTATTTTAGCATGATTTTCCGTTAGATTTCCTTTATTTTCTCATGATTTAAAGACAATTTTTTTTTTGTCGTCAAATTTGCTATGCATTTTTTGTATACTGTATTTTAACGAAATTGACCAATACTTATACATGTATATGTACACGGACTGTATGTTTCGATAATGGGCAAAGTTAAACATTTCAGTTCTTGGAATAAGTGAAGCAGGTAACGATTAGTGAATCCACAGAGTCGGTAGAAAATGTAGGATATTAAAAATAATTGGTATGCTAAAGTGTATGTTTCTATAATGAACATAGTTAAACGTTTCAATCCTTGGAATGTGGGTTTGCTGGTGGCTCTGGTAAAGGCTCTGACAAATGCTCCTGCTCTGCGACAGACCAGTAGTTTTCTTCGCATGGTCTGCATATAAATTGCAACTGGTTATCTTGTCTTGCAAGATTGTATTCCTGAAGTGTGATGCCTGTGTCACATAATCTATATTGCCACCTTTCACATATGTCGCACGAAATAGCATGCGGTCGAGGTCGCACCTCTCTGTCACACGCAATACATAAGTACAACACCATAATTCATGGCAAAATGAGGAAATATCAGATTCCATCAGTATACATTTTGTATGTATGAAATTTGTCAAAACACATGAGATCAAAGAACCCAAGCTGTGAGGTATATAATTCTTTTATGTTTGCAATTGGTTTCAACTTTGTTTTACTCATACCAAGCTTACAAGTGCATAATTACAGAACCAAAGCCATCAATGAATGAAAATAAAGAGTTCAAAGATACAATAATCCCCAATCAATTATTGTAATTATGAAATCAACAATCATTAATTTTATCGAATAAATCTATCTATCTATAAATTTCAATTAAGCATTTCATACAATATACGTAATAATTGCTTGAAAATAACTTTAATTAATTTCCATATTTTTTCATATCATTACTTCTATATTTTAAATTAAAATATCCATTATGTTCATTAAAATGCGTTTTAATAATCAGGGCGAACGTACCCACTTGTAGGGCGAATGGACCCAGGGCGAATGTGTAGTGAGGGCGAACGGACCAGAGATCTGAGAGGCCAGTCCTAAGTATGATCTCAACTAACAAGTAACAAGTAAAGTAACAAGAGTCAAGTTCAAACAAATGATACAGTAATTTTGTCAGTATTCTGTCCAAAATTAATAGAGAAACATATTCCAAGATTAATATGAAACAGGCACGGCCATGAATGTTCACGAATCTGAAAATTATCTGCCAATTTCACGCTCATCCAGTGCTGAGATTTTTTGGGCCGAGATATATCGGGGATGACTTTTTTTTAAGGCCGAATATAGTCTCATTCAATTGAACTCTCATTCCTTACAAAATCTCAAAAGTTAACTTCCGTGCAGAGCAAAAATTCTTGTCAGTATGTCAGAAGAGATTTAATGAATTTGAAAATATCAATATAAGTAGAACAAGCTAACAAAATTACTTTTATTACACATGGGTTCCGGGTTTCAGTGGTATCGGACGTACGAGAGAGGGTATGAGATTTAGGATCACCTTTGCATTTTATGTTAAGAAGATCTTCATTTGTTGAGTGTGTCAATGTGTTACACGGAACGTGTTTACAATGTGCAGAAAATTTTTATATCCATCAGTATATGAAGCCATGTTTGTCAAGAAACCCTAAGTACACATTTTATACCATAAAGAGCTCGCTGATGCTCGCATATAAAGTAATGCCAAATTCAAGACAACTATTTTAAGCACAGGAGTCTAAAATTATATCCATTGAGATATGGGAGTACAGTCTGTGCCAAAAACTTTTTCAGCTACTAGCCCGAATAGCAAATTTTGAGGTTTTCTTCTATTTGTTTATATAAATTTCAGTAAAATTTCACTAGCCCGAACAAAATTTTACTAGTCTCGGGCATAGGGCTAGTGGCTAATGGCACAGACTGGGAGTAAGATCACTGGTCTGAAGATGTTCATGGCTACATACATGTATGTACATGTCACCTAATCTCGTTTCAGCCCTATCAAGGGTATTCTGGAAATTTAAAATTTGACCCCCCAGTGCATTCCGATGGATATTTTGGCATGGACGGATTGTGTGAGAACAAGTGCAGGTAAGATTTCATACTTAGGCATATTTTCTTGTTCAAATCTGCAAAAATATTTATATTTCCTTAAATACCTTTTACAGCGTATATCCGATAAAATAACCCAAAATCCACTTCGAACTGTCTGCCATTTTAGTGAACTATCAACTCATGAACTACACCATGTGATCAAAATCGTCACGGATTTTGTTACAGCCTGTTTCTAAATTAAAGGTAGATGTACAGTATCTTGACGTTTAATCTAGCGAAATACAAAAATATATAATATACAGATTTTTCTCTATTATTTCGCTAGATTAAATGTCAAGATACTGTGGTCTATGTCAAATATTTATTGTGTATATATGCAAGCATATCCTTTATGGGCTGTTGATTGGTTTTAATCAAATATTTATAACAAAATTCAAAAAGTTCAAGCTGTGTATATGGGATTTTAAAATTATAATAAAATATTTGACATCGACATCTTGAATCTAGAAACAGGTTGTAGCAAAATCCGTGACGATTTTGATCACGTAATGTAGTTCATGAGTTCACTAAAATGGCAGACAGTTCGAAGTGGATTTTGGATTATTTTGTCGGATATACGCTGTAAAATCAATATTTTTGGAGATTTGAACTAGAAAATATGTCTATATTATGAAATCTTACCTGCACTTGATCTGACACAATCCGTCTATGCCAAAATATCCATTGGAATGCACTGGGGGGTCAAATTTTAAATTTCCAGAATACCCTTGATAGGGCTTGAAACGAGATTAGGATGAAGATACAGACAGAAAATTTCTTCAGAATCCTAATCTCAACGAGATTACATGTCACCAACTCGAGTAAAACTGTGTTTGTGACTCATCCAGAACTGACATCGGCAACTCTTCAAATGCAGTAACGTTATTCCTTAATTAATCTAGTACTAAGCTAAGCTATACTGTGTGAATAACTACAAAATGTATTTGCACACATTCTTTTATCCAGACAATTTGGAGACAGTAGGAATGAATACTCAGCCTCAGGATTTAACCTATTTCAATGGATTTTTTTAAATTTTTTTATTTAATATAAATCGATCTTGAAGAAAATGAAAATAAATAGAGATCCGATTAAGTGTCAACAAGGACCAGAAATGAATTTAATGATACAATTCTGACACAAACATTTCCGTCACATTTGTGACATAACAATAATCACAATTTTTTCGTAATTAGGAGATATATACTTATGCTAACATTAGTTCATTATGTTGTGACCATGAGTTACATCGTAATTTTATCCTTAAAATATAGGCGTTAATGGTTTTCTCTCCCTTAAGTACTGCTGTGATAAATCCTGACACATTCTGAACAATATCTGTAGCTATAGATTTGCTAAAAGAACTATATTGTGACACCATTTCTCAAAACTTTCCTGTGGTGACACATATTTATAGTAGAAATGAAAGTGCTAAGCGAATATGACAACATACTTTCAAACAGGATTAAGTAAAATGACAAGCTCCAGAAGTTGATTAAAATATGTTATGACCTGATTGTGACCTAATTTTGTAGAAAATATAGGTCATCACACCCACCATTTTTTTTAAGTTAGACAAACGATATATGACCACCTTTACCGAAAATCATGCACAGATAGTTTTTACTACAAATTAAACAGGATTGTAATTGGAATGAAATAGAATTACAAGTCCTATTAAAAATTATCATGATTACTTGACCTAGTTTCTAACCTTTTATAGATCGTTGTTTGTCCTTTTGTACTTTTTCTTTTGTCCATTGTGTTGTCTGTTCTTTGAATTATGGATTCTGATTACCTCCCTTTGGTATCTGCAAACTCTACTTACATACATGTACACTTTCAATACAGCTCAAGTTTGAAAAAAAGAATGTTTTTGATCATGTACAATTTCAAAGTTCATTATAACTAACAGAAAATACTTTTACATGTTTAATGTACAAAGATGTTTTATTTTCAGAATAATTCATCTTTGATTTTGTATTGGAAGATCTGGATAAAGATGGGGAAAAATAAAGGTCAATTTAAAAAAGGTCGTGGTCCATGTACTCATGATAAAGTTAAGGAAGAAAAAACTGGAATTGATGAAATTGAAAAACAAAAGACAGATCTGGAGATGGATGACAATGGTTGGTATTACTGTACTGGGAAATTGTAATTTTGTAGGGGAAAATGACTGAGGGAAATGTATGTGAAAAATATTAGAAATCTGCGAACAAAAATTCTACGTATTGTTATGTTGTTTGGTGAAGAGAGAAAACAATGATAATATTATCGTATACAGATAATCATACCTGTAAAAGTGGGTGATGGCATGTGCACACTTTTGAAAACCAAAATTTGTCATAAGCATAACAAACTTTTTTGGCTAAAATTTTGGGAAACTCTTATGAAATATCAATTAATTATTACATAATAACTTTTATTCCACTATGCCAAGAAGTTGCAAAGTTTGCAGATTTCAAAACAGACTGGAGATTTGCATTCCAAATTAATATATATATGCATGTGTGATCTTGTCATTAAGATCAGTTTTGAAATAGGCAGAAACATGGATATTAATTTTGAATGACTTTATATATATACCTTTCCAGTGCAATATGATATGATTCACAGATAAGTCGTGTTCATCCACAGATCCAGTATAGAATGTGCATTATTTCATTTGATCAATGTTCTACTTCACCTTACTTGAACCATACATAATGTTTCCTTAAAAGTTTTCATTGAAGCTGTTGTGGTCGTGATCGTATGGTAGTTGGATTTAAATCTACATGTACCTATGTAAACAATGCCTAGTATCACCACTAATGTTGTGAGTTTGAATGCCGCTAATGGTGAGGTGTACTCGATATAACATTATGTAATTAAGTTTGTCAGTAACTTGCCGCAGGTCAGTGGTTTTCTCTGGGTACTCCAGTTTCCTCCACCAATAAAACTGACCGCCACGATCTCTGATTTCCTCCACAAATAAAACTGACTGCCACGATCTCCGATTTCCTCCACCAATAAAACTGACTGCCATGATATAGCTGAAATATTGTTGAAAGTGATGTTAAACACCATAACTCTTGTAAGACTCTCTCCATGTAGACATTGTTTCATAGTGAACAAATACTTGAAAAAGTTGGGAAAACTTATCTTATTTACCAAGAGGAAAGACAGAAGCAAGTTAATTGTAAACCATTGAGACTTCCAAGTGCAAATTTGGCAATTGAAAATATACTGATAAATCTGTATTGAAACATGGAGTTTATTTTAAACAAAAAGCTTATGAAAACGGTGATATAAATTTTGCAGTTTATGGGTGAAATGAGCATATGTAGATAATACTTCCAAAGTGTGTCATTTGTAATTGCAGGTATTGATGACTTACAAAATTATGAAAAAGCTATAAAAAATTATAAAAAAAAAACACAAGAATATCACATTTTTTTTTTCAAATTAAAAGAATTAAAGCAATTGGCAAGATTGTATGCTATGACTTTTTTTCTTTAATTTTTATGGTCATACATCTAGCATCTTTGACCGTCCAGTCATATGCAGGACAATAAATATATTGACCAATCGCACAACAGCTCAGTGTACTCAGTTTTAGATGATACAGTTCATCGCTGATAAATGGGTTGAAAATATAAACCCTGATGTGACCTCATATGGGATGTTTTTAGATGTTACATGTAGTATTTCACCAAAAATTTGTGAAAATGGTTTGAGCAAGCATGTATCTAATTTTAATCAGATTACATTCAATTCATTCAATATAAAGTGAAACCTGTCTAAATCAAACCTACATGGAACCAACTTTTCTGTTCGGAATAAACTGATGTTTGGCTTGGTTTACTTAACGATTTACTGCATTGTAAGTTTATACATAGTTTGGGTTTGCAAGAGTCTGATTTATTCAGGGTTTGGTTTAGACAGGTTTCACCCTATCATTATGTATTAATTATTTGAGACTTGCAGATTTTTCAGATGATGCCATGTACAAGTTTGACTTTGATCTAGACGAGTTAATAGGTTCCTCGTTGACAGAATTGTGTAACCCAGAGAAAGATGAAGACACAATCAAGTTTAAGCAGACTTTAAATAACTTTTCTGCACAGCTAAAGACAGTGGAAAGTAAGATAAAATGTTACAGAATTCTCATAAGAATAAGTAAAAAAAATGATTATGTAAAATTGGCACAATATTATTCAATTCTGGAGACATGCTTGACAATTATATAAATATGAATTGACAAATGGAATTAAATTTATTTTTTAATACAGAATAAAACTAAAAAATGGAAACACTACTACTACTTATTGGGGCCGTCGTAATCATATGGTAGTTGGATTTACAACTACTTTTGCAATCAGTGCCTATCACCAGTTGTGAGTTCAAATCCCGCTTAAGCAAGGTCTACTCGATGCAACATTATGTGATAAAGTTTGTCAGTGATATGGGGTAGGTCGGTGGTTTTCTCCGGGTACTCTGTCCCCCCCCCCCAATAAAACTAACTACGATATAACTGAAATATTGGTGAAAGTGACATTAAACACCATACACTCACCCACCCTCATCATCTGTTGTCAGCTATTACAGACTACAGAGAGACTCAAAATGTACACATATATGGAGGACTGTGATGAATCCTTGAGATCCCAGACCTGGAAATGCCTTCTTGAAGTCAAGTACCAAGTATAAAGCTCATATTTTGTAATTATTTTGCCCAGAGTGGAGCACAGAGTAGCAAGGGATCAAAGTTTAAAAAAAAATTAGTCCTGCAATAGTAAAATTAAGAAATAATTCATGGAAGCCATATGTATATATTGTTTTTACCACGTGTAGGACCTTTATGTCACGAAGTTTTACCCCAAGCATTAGCGAGGGGTAAAAAGCTGACATAAAGGGCCTACCCGTGGTAAAAACAATATATACATATGGCTTCCATGAATTATTTCGATTCTAATATGTAAAAATTTGTAAAATATCGTTATAAATTGTCGATGACGTCATAAATTACAATGGGTGTGGGTATATATTATTTTTACCACAGGTTTGGTCTCAAAGCGTTTGAAGGACGTCATATTAGAATTGTAAATAAACAACCAGATGACATCGATTATTTTGACCGTTATGGAATATTTGTGTCACAGATGGCCACATATACGTTCAACTTGTCGTAAGCACTTTCAGGTCCTTTTCTTATTCATGACTTGTCACCGGGTTTGTAACTAGATTAACATGATGGGTGTTACTAGTGGAGCAGGAACGGCTTACCCTTCCGGAGCACCTGAGTTCACCCCCGGTTATTAGCGGGGTTCATGTTAAACAATCTTTAACTTTATGTGTATGTTTTGTCCTTTTTCTTTTGGCCATTGTGTTGTCTGTCCTTCGATTTATGGATTCCTATTACGCCTTTGGTATCTTCAACCTCTTCTTTCAAATTAAAAATGCCTTTGACAAATCTATATTTTTTAGTATAAAAACTATTATCACATATTTGTACATAATACGTACCTTTTTGCATGTGTGATAAACGAAGATGTTCCCGATCCATGTCAGTGCCCGTGGCAAATAACAGGTTATTGTGCCCTGCGTCGATGACGACATTGTGAGACATCATACAAAAAACTGATACGACAGAGATGAAGAATGTCAATACACAACGTAAAACTGAGAGTGACATAAGGATATTCAAGGATTGGCTATCAAGAGTGGGAGAACACTAATCTTGAATGTATTGGAGTCGAGGAGATGTACACGCACCTGGCAATATTTTTTTTCAGCACACACGAAATTCAAACAGGATTACGAACCCGATTCATTGAAATGTATATAGTAGATATCTTAGTGATGACTAATGTTGACATTCACGCCATCGCGTCGACTATTGAGAACTATGAAAATAGAACAGTTACACCAATTTTCATCAGTAATAACTCTGTCGAGTCAACGATTTATAAACAATAACTCTATTCAGCAAACTGTTATCGATTTGCCTCCCTTTTTACTCAACTCTAGAATAACACTATTCCCATACTCAAATATCCAGGGAAATGTGACAATGATTTTTTTTATGGCACAAATAATAAAAATTAGAAATCTGGTTTATGTTGATAAGTTATGTTTAATACCTGTGATAAATACGGTGAATTATTTTGTTGAATTATGCATGTTATTTGTTTTGTTGTTATTTTGATGAATAAACATAAATTTATTTATTCATTTATAACTAAGTTATTTCACTTTTCAGTCATGGTTAAATATGTGATAAACAAATGATAACATGACCTTTTCCATATAGATCCTGGTATCACCCCTCAACCAATATCAGCACTCAGCTATCGCCTTGGGCTGATATGGGAGTCTTGGGAAGATACCAGGACAGATATGGAAAAGGCCATGTTATAACCTATATTTATGACATCGTTAATCTAAACAGGTCTTTGTTAATTAGGTATTTTCAAAATGGAACATGCAATAAAGCAAACACAGGATGTCCTATTAGAATATGATTTTTGAGATTCCAAATTTTTTACTACTATTGAGTACAAAAATTATAGAAATGTGTTATGACCATAATCCTCTCTTATGAAAACCAAAACTTAAGCACAAATATACATATTTATACTAATAATACATACACGTCTGTATGTGCTAATTGTATTTCAAGCTATAATAATGGCACTGACATGGTTTTATTGAAATCTAGGAAATATTTTTTCTCCACAAACATTTTTGTTTTTTTAATATTTGCTTTATTTTACTTTACAGTAAAACAAAAACAAGTGACCAAGATTTTAGACGATTGCTCAGAAAAGTTAAAACAACATCAAGATGAATTAGAGTATGCTGATAAAGAGGAGGAGTAAGTTCTTATATCAAGTAAACCTCATCATTAAATGAATCAAACTCACAACGTCTGATTTCATTAGTAGATTTTAATCCAGCTACCATATGATTGTGGCTATGTTATATCAAGTAAACCTCACCATCATCAGTGATTTCATAGGTAGATTTTAATCCAGCGACCATATGATCGTGGCTATGTTATATCAGCTAAACCTCACCATCGTCATCAGTAGTCGTGATCGTATGGTACTGGTAGTTAGATTTGCAACTACCTGTGCAATCAGTGCCTATCACCACTAAAGTTGTGAGTTTGAACCCCGTTCATTGAGACGTGTACTCGATGCAACATTATGTGATAAAGTTTGTCAGTGACTTGTAACAGGTCAGTGGTTTTCTGCAGGTACTCCGGTTTCCTCCACCAATAAAGCTGACCACCATATAACTGAAATGTTGTTGAACGTGGCATTAAACACCATCAACCATCATCATCACTAACTCACAGCTGAATAACATCATCCAATACTCTCCATTCATCACCTGTGGATTGACCGGTTACCGAACTGGCTTTTAGAAGTTGTTGTAGCATCATAACATTACTCAAATTTTTACGATTGGTTGGTGGGTCACAAAAATAAAATGTTTAATGTATAAGCATGTTTTGTCCTTTACTATCCGGACAGAATAATGTGTCAAAGTAGTGTAAAATAATTGTCTTGTCCTGTAGAATTTAAAATAAGTGCAAATAGTTCAATTCCTCCAAATACAGCGGAACCAATCAGATTTGGAGATGAATAATGCATGACGTGAGGACTCACGAGTGATGAGTAGAGAGTATCGGAATGTGATTACCCATGGACTACCAACAATGTCTCACTATCAGGATGAATCACACCGATAACTTCAGTGGTGATAGGCACTGATTACACAGGTAGATGTCAAGTATGGCTATGACAGCCGAATAAGAAAGCTAGGTCCTGTTTCTATACACCAGAATTCTGTTAGGACTTTTTTTGCAGACGAAATTAAGGATATCAGTGCTTCAAAATAATTAACAATAAGATAATTATACAAAAAGTGAATAACAGTTGGTGTGGAAATTGTAAGCATTTTAAGCTTTACTTTGATTTACCTCCTTCATAAACTTTCTTTGTATGACTTTCCTGATTTAACTGTCTATTTTTGTGTTTGTTTTGGTAGAAAGCGAGAATATCTATTTTTGTATTTGTTTTGTTAGAAAACGAGAAGCCGAAGCAGAAGTAGATGCTAAAGACGCTGCTGAAGCTAATGCTAAGAATGAAGAAACGGACAGTGATGACGATGTACAGTTCATTTCATCAAGTTTTGATCCTGATGTTGCTGCTAAACATAAAACTATCATAGAACAGAATTCTAACTTGATACAGACACTAAGCAGTGTGACTCCTGGTAATGGACCAAGGTATAGAATATATTATTATAAAAAGTAAATTGCGGTCAATCATAACTAACAACTCGGTCAACATTTTAATTTTTTATTGAAATTTATCTGTATGAATGTATTTTCTGTACATAAGAACATTGCATTTTACCAAATACACCCGAGATAAAGGATTATAAGAAAGATGGTTGACTGACAGTTCACAGACAGGCAGTAATTTGAAAACTTTGTTACCGTGTAGCAAATAATGTTTGAGAAAATGGAAGGGCCAATCAAGAATGTACAATCAAGGACACTGGCAACATTGGGCACACAAAACACGGGACGAACACCAAAAGAAAACTGAAAAAAGATGAGCATCACATGCCCCACCAAAAACCGGGAGTGAACCCAGGTTCTTGCGAAGGGTAAGCAGTTCCTGCTTCTTATAAATTCACTTCACCATCTATTCATGCATACAGTAAAAAGTAGTTCATGATAAAAGTGCCACAACTAACACCCTGTACCTTCATGAACACCTATTGTCTGACCAGTTTAACAGATTGATCAGGCAACAGGAGCATTTATACTGACCAATTTGCCATTCCAGTTTTGTAATTGCTCAACTTTTATTACAGTTTTGAAATTCAGTCTATGTAATTGGTATTGGAATATCTTAACGTTGAAAAAAGTTTATGAAAAAAAGTCTAATGTAACTATTGAACAATTTTAACCAACCAATCAAGTGACAGTACTTTTCAATAGCTATTGTTTAACTGAGTGTTATTATCTATGTACTTTTCAAAAGTTTTTATTACAAAAAAAATTATAACACCCCAAAATAAAAAAGTGTCATGACATTGTTTTGATCAAATGAAAAATTTCCAATAATAAATTTTGATACTACATTGCAAAATTTGAAGAAAATAGGAAAAAATTAAAATATTGGTAAGGGAGATCACTCTCTTGTCCAAAGTCATGATTTTTTATATATTTTTTTCACCAAAATTGGCAATTGTAGAATTTATGTGTTTTGAAAATAAATTTTAATGTTTTTATGAACATTTACTTAAGCTTCTGAGCATACATTCATATCTCTGTGTTGTCACTTAGAGAGGAAATGTGGTCGAATATACAATGTTCAATCCCTGTAATGATGCCATAGATGGATTTTTAGCAGTTTTAAATGGGGCAAACAGTATTAAAAGTGTGAAAATTAAATGGAAGAATTAATGTCACATAATCATTAAACAAAAAATGGAGAGGGGAAACAAGCAGAATAAAAAATATGCACTTTTTTAGGTTGACCTGACTCAGACTACATATAAATGCATGCTATACACAACCCTTTATGGTAAATATGTAATAATATATAAAGCATCTTTGTTGTTTTATGATGTTTCTATTTTTAATAAAGATGTACTGTTTACTTTTGATGATTTCTCCTAAAAAGTAGTATAGTGTGACCCTATGGTACTGCAGGTTTTATGATACAGCGTATACACATGCTATTGCAGCCAATTTACACCACCAACTTTAAATTTAACTACCAATGGACCATAGGACCCTGATATACATACATGTACATATTTGATCAATTTTTTTTATTTGAAATATATTCTGTATTTGTAACAGGACAATAATCCTTAAGGTACCAGCATCTCAAGCTACTCCTATACAAACTGCCCAGCAGCAGGCCACACCAGAGGTCGGCAAAACAAAACTGGAAAATCTACGGGCAGCTCTGGCTGCCACAATTAGCAAAGTTCAGTCATCACAAACTTACACCACCACCACCACAGAAGTAGCTCCACAGTCCAAGCCCATTGGCACACCTCCAAAAGTAAGTTGTCTTTATTGAAGGACATAACTTCAAACTGTATTTTATATTTTCTTACAGCATTATTATTATTTTTTTTCACTTTTCAAATTATTTGGCATAAAAATAAACTGTTTTCAGTAGTTAACATGAATTTTGAGCATTTTATGTGATTTGTGTTTAACAAACTGTTCGCCCGGGTATTAATTTTCTGAAAACGTTATCATTTCCAGTTGAACACATAGATTGGGAATTTTCACATGGAGGTTGGTTTTTTAACATGTTGGTGAACGTTATCATTTATGCCGTATATTTCCTTTTCACTAATAGTAAACAAAATTATTATCCCCTCGCCAACGAAGTTGCGAAGGGATATAGTGATGCTTCCGTCCTTTCGTCCGTCCTTCCGTAACCAAAATTATTATCCCCTCGCCAACGAAGTTGTGAAGGGATATAGTAACGCTACCGTCCGTCCTTCCGTAACATCCTTGTGGACACTCTTAGAATCAACATCCTTCAATGGTACATACTTAGTCCTTAAGAAAATCTGGAACCCTATTGATTTTCAAGGTCAAAGGTCAAGGTCACCGGGTCAAATATTTACCGCATAACATCCTTGTGAACACTCTAGAATCAACATCCTTCCATGGATTTTGAACAAACTTGGTACATACTTAGTCCTTAAGAGAATCTGGAACCCTATTGATTTTCAAGGTCAAAGGTCAAGGTCACCAGGTCAATTTTTTTTACCACATAACATCCTTGTGAACACTCTAGAATCAACATCATTCAATGGATTTTGACCAAACTTAGTACATACTTAGTCCTTAAGAGAATCTGGAACCCTAGTGATTTTCAAGGTCACTGGGTCAAATTTTAGGTGAGGGGATACGCCACGCTTTGCGTTGCCCTTGTTATAATTTGTCTCACAGACATAAATGAGATATAAATATTTCTTCTTTGACAACATTTTGTTTACAAAAAGCATTGTACATTGATAGAAGTATAATTTTGATTGTTCTTCTGTCAGGATACTGAAGAAGCATATCTGTTTTGCAAAATATTTGTTTTTTTAATGTATTTTTATTACACTTTCAAATTTAGTTTTGTGGTCTAGTTGTACATTTTTTATTGATTGATTGGTGTTTAACGCCAACTTTAGCAGTGATTCAGCTATATCGTGGCGTGGACAAGTTTATATTATTAACTTGGACACTTTACATTTTTTAGAAGTTATGTATAGATATATACTAATAAACATCTAGCGTTAACAAAAACTGCTTAAGTATCCTGACACAAATGGCATTATTAGTATTAGACATACTCACGTAAAAATAATATTTTAGTAAGTATGTTGGTCAACTAAACGAACCTGATGAAATCACATGATTTATATACAGAGAGCTGATTTTCATTTCTAACTGCTTTTAATGTGCAAGAGGTCTAAAAGTCGTATACAATTTTATGTACATTATATATATGATAGACTCAGATCAGCATCTGACTTAAATCGGCATCCACTCACGTCATTATCTCAAATCATGATCCGATTTAAGGGTATTTTCAAATCGGCGTCCTTTCCAAATTATCAAATCTATGGCCGATTTATTGGTTAGGATTAGAGCATACGTCAGTGATGTCGATTTGAGAAAGCGAAAAACGGCCATAGATTTGAGAATTGGACGTCGTTTGAAAATTTGAAAAAGGACATAGAAATCAGACATGGATTTGAGGATTGGATGTTGATTAGAGGCTGGATGTCGATCTCAGTCTTACATATATATATATATATATATGACTATGTTTTGCAGGCAACAGATGCACCAGGACGACCAATATATGGAAGTTTAACTTTAGCACAGACAGCAATCTCCTATGTATCCGATGTAGAGTAAGTTTAAACATAAAAATAAAATATTGTTTTCTGCCATAGTTTATTTGTGCTATGCAATTTTGTGTTGAGCCAGAAAGGGTTCATGTTATTATGTTAACAACCATGGCAGGTAGGTAGTTTTCTCTTGGTACTGCAGTTTCCTCCACCAATAAAGCTGACCGCCACAATATAACTGAAAAATTGTTGAAAGTGGCATTAAATACCATAACCCTAACCCTTAACAACCACTGTTTATCCTCCTGTTCAAAGGCCATACAGTGTCTGACACAGATCTGTCATTGTCGTTTGAAACCACTACGCCAAATTAAACTAAATCTGGATGTGGTGGTCCTTAGGTGGTCCCCTCTCATAAATGTGTCTGTCAGTTCCATCCTCCATCCAAGATTGTTGCTGCTACTAAATATTAGAAATGTCTTTTTATGGCAAAAAAATCTACATTTTAAAATGTCAAAGTCTGTTAATTTTTATATGTTGTATACATTTTAAAATGTAAGTCAAATACATATGTTAATTTTTATATGTTATATATTGTCTAGACCCAAATGTTTTTGGCCATTATACTAGCCTCGTGTTTTCGGGTCATATGCTTCAGGACATGACCGAGTGTCATGTACAAAATTAAGGTCACTATCACATAGTCCTTAATTGTTAAGGTCAAAATAAGTATATTTTTATCAGTGGTATGTTGTCTGGGTTCAAACTTTTGTGCTGTGTACTAATATCATTATATTTGAGGAGTATTTAAGTGTAGTAGATCGTGGGATCGAGCCCTCATTGGGTCAAACTAAAATGGGTATTGTTGCTTTCCTGCTAAGCACGCAGCATTAAGGAGTAAGAACAAAGACTGGTTGGCTCAGAATCAGAATAATGTGTCCAATCGGGTGACATGTCTATCAGGGGACTGTTGTTTCAGTGAGCTAGCACTATAAAAATCCAACTAAGCGTGTTGTCTAGTACAAAGCTAACCTCATCATCATTTCATTGGAAATTAACTTGTTCTTGCCATGATATAGCTTAAAATTGCTGAGTTGCCATTAAGCAACAATCACTCACTCTATTATTCTAATAGAATAATTATGTGATAAAGTTTGTCAGTGGCTTTCGGCGGGTCGGTGGTTTTCTCCTGGTACTCCGGTTTACTCCACCAATATTAATTGACCGCCACAATATAGCTGAAATATTGTTGAAAGTGGCATTAAACACCATCAAACAAACAAAAACAAGCGAACTAATAGAATAATTGACATGATTAATTCTGTTGTAGGTCCTTAGGTGTAGGTTCCAAAGTGTACGCTAAGAAAATGAATGAGGTGTGGTATAAAGGAATTATTGAAACTGTGTATGAAAATCCAAAACCCATCCATCAGGTAAATTATTACTGAACATAAGACTATATGATATAAATACTTTGTTTCTCAAAAATATAACAGACAATTTTGCAAGCAGTATATTTTTTTGTCAATTGAAAAAGTTATGATTGTGTAACATGATTTACTGGGACATATTGGTGAAATATATGGCATGATTTGCTATGTTATTTGGGAAATACATGGCATGATTTGCTATGTTATTTGGGAAATACATGGCATGATTTGCTACGTTATTTGGGAAATACATGGCATGATTTGCTACGATATTGGTGAAATACATGGCACGATTTGCTACGATATTGGTGAAATACATGGCATGACTTGCTACGATATTTGGGGAAAATACATGGCATGATTTGCTATATGATATTTGGGAAATACATGGCATGATTTGCTACGATATTGGGTGAAATACATGGCATGATTTGCTACGATATTGGGGGAAATACTTTACATGATTTGCTATGAAACTGGGAAATACATGGCATGATGTGCTTCGATATTGGGGAAATGCATGGCATGATTTGCTATGATAATGGGGAAAATACATGGCATGATTTGCTACGATATTGGGGAAATATATAGCATGATTTGCTACGTTATTTGGGAAATACATGGCATGATTTGCTACGATATCTGAGGGGGGAATAGATGGCATGATTTACTACAATATTTGGGAAATACATCGCATGTTTGCTATGAATTATTGATAATGATTTTAGGCATGACATCAGTGAGTTAGCACTAGCACTATAATTATCCAACTCAGCATGTTGGCTTAATACAAATCAGACCCAAGACTATACAATTGGTATCTGCTGATTTTCCATTAGGAATTGAACATTAAGTGCAAAAACTGGTTGACTTAAGATCAGAATAATGTGTCAACTTTGAGTGACATATCTACCCATAGACTGTTGTTTCAGTGAGCTAGCACTACAAAATATCCAACTTAATATGTTGGTCTAGTACATCATCAGTAGACATCATCATCATCAGCATCTCATCAAAATGTAACTTGTTCTTGCCATGATATTGCTGAAGAATTGCTCAATTGGTGTTAAACAACAATCACTCACTTATTCACTAATGCAAAATAGACATCATCATCTCATTTAAATGGTAGGTTTAGATTTATGGTGATTAACACCACTTTCAACAATATTTCAATTATATCGTGGCAGTCAGTTTTATTGGTGGAGGAGACCGGAATACCTGGAAAAACTGCATAATTTTTTTATCAAGTACACCTCTCCTGAGCGGTGTTCGAACTCACAACATCAGTGGTGATAGGCACTGATTACATACCTAGTTGGAAATCCAACTACCATACGATCACGACCACAAGGGCCCCCGTGTAACTTGTTCTCACAATGATATCGCTGAAAAATTGTTCATTTGATGTTAAACAACAAACTTACAAAAATATATACTACCATTTAAGTGTCACAAAAATATATACTACCATTTAAGTGTCACAAAAATATATACTACCATTTAGGTGTCACAAAAATATATACTACCATTTAAGTATCACAAAAATATATACTACCATTTAAGTGTCACAAAAATATATACTACCATTTAAGTGTCACAAAAATATATACTACCATTTAAGTGTCACAAAAATATATACTACCATTTAAGTGTCACATAGTACAAGGACATCTGTTTTCATACAAATATACAAGTATAAAATCTCAGTTGTTATAATGCTAATTTGTTGTTATACATGTATCTCCACAGAGAAAATTTGTGATAAAGTATGACGGTAAAGGTAGAAGAACACTGTCAGCAAGAGAAATAGCTTTCCGTGAACCAATGAACAGAGCTGTGGCAGTAGGAACCAGAATTGTTGGTAAGACAGGAAACCAGTTTGTCTGTCAATAGAATAACCATTTGGGATATCTTAGTTTGTTTAATCTAATTTATTAGTCTTGATCTGAAACCTAGTTTTGTTATTATTAAACTTAGCCTCTCCTCCCTCAGGTATTTTGGCTATCCTGTTTAGGCCCTTTGGTTTTATTGCTGCAAATTTTTTGGGTTAATTATTTGGCTTTCCAATCATTTGATTTTAAGCGTACCTAAGGAGGGTTATTTCGGAAATTTTAAGGTATTTTTTTGTGGCCACATTTCAGCACTTATATATATATAGAGGTACTAAAACTATAAATGTCATTTTGTCAAAGGTACTGACACTAGATATCTTTTTGTCATTCTCGTTTACAGCTATGTCCCTAATAAAGAATTAAAAGTAATTACCGAATTCATTTGTGTACTATGCACACCATCAGAAAATTATATGATCAACACAGTCGAGTATTAGGCAAAAATCACTCCCCATCACCATCAATTAGTGGAAGGATCAACGAAAGACAATGTATATCATACTTTAGTGCATAGTATACAAAACCGATTACGATATTACCAATGTCAGGTAATATCAACACTAATAAAAGACAATGTTTATCATACTTTAGTGCATAGTGTACAAAACCGATTACGGTATTACCAATGTCAAGTAATATCAACACTAAAAAAAGACAATGTTTATCATACTTTAGTGCATATTGTACAAAACTGATTATGGTATTACCAATGTCAGGTAATATCAACACTAAAAAAAGACAATGTTTATCATACTTTAGTGCATAGTGTACAAAACAAAACCGATTACGGTATTACCGTTGTTAGGTTATTTCAACACTACATTTTCTAGGCATCAAGGAAGATAAGACTAAAGGTAAATCATGTTGGACAGAATTATTTGCATGCATCCTGTTTTAATTTAATATACATTGTATTTTGAGGATCCAAAGGGTTATGTTTACAGTAAAACTGATCTAAGCCTGAATAAACTAGAATCCTCTTAGAACTGAACTTCAAATTTAGTACCAAAGTTTGACTTTGCAAATTTATTACCTATTTAAAGCAAATAAACGTTAGAGAACACAGAAGGGGCAAGCACATGTACATTTCAAACAAAATAATATGTCATCCTTTAAATGTTTGGTATCAATATGCTTCTGTGATTATTTGACTTCTTTGTAGATACAATTAGCCCCTTCTTATTCACCACTTCTGCAATGAAAAATTAGCCTTATAAGAGGAGTGGCCTCTACTGAGAAGGACAGTTTAGTAGTATTATACTATGTCAGTCCATCTGAAGTATGGCCTGATAAGAGGGGTGACCTTATAAGAGGGAGACAACTGTAGTACATTTTATATCTAATAAATTTAAGCTTAATCCGGATATTAGCCATAAGGACTTTTTTCAATTATTATTTCTTATTTCTGGTTCATATTTAATGGACCAATAAATACTTTTTTGTTACTTCCTGTTTCACAGTTGATGATTTCATTTTCATTTTCTTTAGTTAATAAAATCTTTTGATATCACTAACATTTATTGCAGCATTCATTGTTAATAGTAGAATTATTGACATTCAACCAAGTTATGGCTGAAATACTGCCAAGATGTTTTTTGGTATATTACTATGAACAATTTCATTGCTCATGCAAATTCATCTCTTAAAACATGCCTTACTACAATGTAATACTATATGATGTGGTTCCATACTCTAATATATTGATATAATAATCCGGGAATAATGAAATTTATAGATAGTTTGTAAATTTTCCTTTTAAAATGCACATTAATTTGTGTTATCAAGCAACAAGCATGATACAAACATATCATAGTTGATTTCTGTGTGTAACTTTGGGATGTATACTGATGTCACTGACATCAAATTCTCAATAACCATACTATCGTTGATATGTTTGCCAGAAATATATTTCTTATCGCATATTCCATCTCGGTGTTCGTGTTTGATGCAGTATTGCTCTCAGAAGTCCATTGTTGGAAAAAAAATTAATGATAGTTTATATTTATACACAAAATGGAAGGAAATGATGTCTGACATTAGTGATTGTTTTTCACCCATATGTTTTCATTTATATGGCTTAATAACCATGTTAGAATAAGGCAAATAATTTATGGATGCTATGAGTAATTGATTTGTGTATTAAAGTGTATTTCCGTGTTCCATGCTTAAACCAGACTGAGTTTCCAGTTTGGTAACCCCTTTTAGGACCTCAAATGCTACAAGCTTTATACATTAGTTACCATTTCACTGTGCAGTAAAAATCACTTATAACAAACTTGGTTATAATGAAATGTTTTCTTTTTCCCAGCAAAATGGCTGTATGATCGAGGTAAAAAAAAACTTCTTTTATAATTCATTAATACAGACTGTAGACCCCCTCTTATAATTCCACCCCTTCTGCTATTAAAACGTGACCTTATAAGAGAGGTGGTTTCACTTGAGTGGCACAATATCACAATTTACCAGTACTAGTATTTTACATTCTCAGTGCATCTGAAATCTGGCTTGATAAGAAGGGTGACCTCTAGTGAGAGGAGTCTTATAAGAGGGGAGACTACTGTGATGAATATTTGGTTATAATGAATACATTTTGAATCACCATGTCATGTTCAATTTTTGTATGTACATTTACATGTTTGTTACGAAGTTTCATCCTTCAAATTTGATTATTTTTTCCTTTAGAATTTCCTGTTATAAGTTAAATTTAAATCAACATTTGTTTATTTAAATATAAGACTCCACAATTTTTAATATCATTTTTAACTCAGTATGTGAAATTTAGTAAGGGTAAGGGTTGTGGTGTTTAATGCCACTTTCAACAATATTTCAGTTATATCGTGGTGGTCAGTTTTATTGATGGAGGGAACTGGAGTAGCCTGATGTGAAATATATATATTTCAAGAACTTATATAGGATTATTAGACAAATATAAGTAAATATTGTTCCAAAGAGAATATTATATTTCATGAGCTTGCAAGTACACTAATATTCCGCAGGAGACAATATTCAACTTTATGACAAAAGATGATTTTGATTTTCCCATAGTCAACTTTCTGTTTATATGTAGCAATATTCCAGATGCAACTGCATATGGAGTATATCTCTCTCAGTTGTTGCGATATTCCAGAGATTGTGGTTCCTATCAGGATTTCTATTATAGAGAGTTGCTGCTAACAAGGAAGCTACTGAACCAATAGTTCTCGTGGTTACGTTGAAGTCATCACTTCGAAAGTTTTACGGTCACCATCATGACTGCTTAACAGTAACAGATACACAAAAATATATGTTTGATTTATTGTAGTCATGATACTGTACTTCTTTCATCATAATATTTATCACTGGACATGACAGGTGCCACTAGGGAACAGTAACTGAGTTTTAAGCACCAATGGTTTTTAGTGTGGTTTATTGTTGCACAATATATAGTTTTCTGTGTATTGTTTATTGACTTTATATGAATGTAACTAGATCTTGTCATGATATAGCTGGCGTTAAACACAACCCCTCAATCACTGTACCATTTTTAGTCAATTAACAAAGACAAATTTGATATCCATGATTTTAGAATGTACAATTTATTTGTTGGAGTAAAGAGGATTTTGGTGCAATATTTCTTTACATAATTATTCTGTCAACATGTTATATTTTTTTTAATAAATCAATTAAAATTTTTATGCTAATGCTGTTAGGCATCATATTAGGCAGGCCAAGTTTGATTTTGGACTTTTAACACTTTTTCTATAGCTGGAAGTGGTGGTATCTGTTTCCATTTTCCCCCTTTATTTTCTCTATATAAACCATCGAATGTGCTGAAGTTGAATACTCTCATTTTATTCCAAAATAAAAACATGAGAAGAAGCATTCTACTACAATGTACTTATTTCTTTATCCACATGTAAATTAAAGGTAGTGTTGAAATAAAATGGAGGGAATTCAACTGTAAATCATGAAAGTTAGTTTATTATGTGTATATATTTTGTAGCTTTATACAGAGATGAAGAGTCTACAGCCTCTTTCTATGCTGGAATTATTGCAGAAACCCCTAATGGCAGAAATCAGTTCAGGTAAATACAAATGTTTGTAAGGTCTTCTACAAAGATGTTTAGGATCACACACAAGATATATATGTGCTACCACTCCTTATGTACAACGTCACTGTTGTTTTAACATTTTCTACTGAGCAGTTCCATTAATAAACATGTTTTATTATGTCGCCTGCGTTACGCAGAGGCGACATATAGGGATCACTATCCGTCGTCTTGCATCGTCTGGCATCGGTGTCACAAAATAATTTCTGTCACATTTTTCTCAGGAACCACACAGGCCAGCTTCTTGATATTTGGCACAGACCATCAGTATGGAGAACTGTATCGTGTAAGACAGTTTCGAATCTGCCGCATGTCCACTTCCTGTTTGACAGAACTTAGACTATTTATGATATAGAAATAATTTCTGTCACATTTTTCCCAGGAACCACGCAGGCCAGCTTCTTGATATTTGGCACAGAGCATCAGTATGGAGAACTGTATCGTGTAAGACAGTTTCGAATCTGCTGCATGTCCACTTCCTGTTTGACGGAACTTAGAACTATCCGTCGTCTGGCGTCGTCGTCACAAAATAATTTCTGTCACATTTTTCTCAGGAACCACACAGGCCAGCTTCTTGATATTTGGCACAGACCATCAGTATGGAGAACTGTATCGTGTAAGACAGTTTCGAATCTGCCGCATGTCCACTTCCTGTTTGACGGAACTTAGAATATTTTTGATATCGAAATAATTTCTGTCACATTTTTCTCAGGAACTACACAGGCCAGCTTCTTGATATTTGGCACAGAGCATCGGTATAGAGAACTGTATCGTGTAGGACAGTTTCGAATCTGCCGCATGTCCACTTCCTGTTTGACGGAACTTAGAATATTTTTGATATCGAAAAATTTGTCATAAAATAATTTCTGTCACATTTTTCTCAGGAACCAAACAGGTTAGCTTCCTGATATCTGGAACAGAGCATCAGTATGGAAAACTGTATTGTGTAGGATAGTTTCGAATCTGCCGCATGTCCACTTCCTGTTTGCTGCAACTTAGAATATTTTTAGATAGAAAAATTTGTCACATTTTTCCCAGGAACCACACAGGCTAGCTTCCTGATATATGGCACAGAGCATCAGTATGGAGAACTGTATCGCATGTCCACATCCTTTTTGATGGAACTTAGCTATAGATTATTTTTATTCACATGATAATATCTCATCCTTCAAATAATTCATCATGTCCGAATAAATTGTAATTTTCATAAACTTCATCAGTCAAAACTAACTATATCACAAAATTTAGAATAATATACTTTTTCATCATGATGTTACTTTCAATGATGAAGTAATCTAAAAAAAATAATAAGTTCGCATGCGACACATGTCTTCCCTGGTTACTTTGCCTAGCTTGTGTCCAATTCTACCACTCTATGATAAAAGACTCCTTATTTCATCATGATCAGTCAAAAAAAAAAGTCTTTAAAAAAGCATCTTTGGAGCTATTTGCAAACAAGTACTCCTGGGAGTCTCTGTTTTTGTTTTGCTGTTACAAACTTTTCAGATTTTAAAGATGTGTCTATTCCATATTCAAGTTTGAATTATTTGTACCCACATATGTCAAAACATTCATTATAACAAATAGTCAACTGTGACAACTAGTTTTGCCCTGTCACTTTTTACTGAAGTGCCTGTACTAAGCCAGGAAAGTATCCCCATGATATAGCTGAAAAATTGGCCATTTGGCATTAAGCAATAAATATTCATTCCCTCACTCATTAAGTCTAAGGTTTCATTGTATTCATCCTATTTTTGACAGAAACTTTTGTTTTATTTTTAGATATCTGGTATTCTTTGATGATGGTTATGCACAGTACTCTAGTTCTACAGAAATACATAAAGTCATAGATCAAAGTAGGTACACAGACAGATACAGGTACAGTAAAACTAGCCTTAAACTACACCTGGAATTAGCAATCATCTACTGTATATGGCCAGATCAAAATTGTCCCAACCCACTCAAATATGAACAAATATATTTCTGCACAATTTTCATTAATTGATCTTTTGCTTGTTTGTACATGTATATACAATATACATGTATGAAGTTTGAAACATGTATGTATCCTTTTACAGTCTACCATACTTGGAAGATTGTATCTTAGCGTTTACATCTCAAGACTGTTATTAATAGTTTCATGGTCGTTGATTTTGCCTGTTTGTACATGTATATACAATATACATGTATGAAGTTTGAAACATGTATGTATCCTTTTACAGTCTACCATATTTGGAAGATTGTATCTTAGCGTTTACATCTCAAGACTGTTATTAATATTTTCATGGTCCATTGATTGGTTGGTTTGTAGTGTTTAACACCACTTTCATAAACACTGGATTCCATGTCACATAATATTGGTCTCATTTTCATTGTCTAAGCATTAAGTGGCACGACATATTTGTGTGTTAACTCTCCTGTTTTTTACTGGGCAGAAATGATTTCCCCCTGGACAGGTAGACAATCTGATTGAAATCTACTGTTATAATGAGCGTATCCCTCTAACATCTGACAGAATCCGATTAGAGGTCATATTCAGATGAACTTTTGTATATACTTTTTAAAAATTACCAACCAATCAGAGAACCTTACGTTTGTGATGAAGTAATTAAAAAATGTGAAAGGTGCTGTTAAGATTTTACCAACAGTGTTTTCATTGGCTGATCATGGGTTCATCTGGATGTGACCTCTAATTAGGTTCTTTCAGATGTTATGGGCACGTAGCATATTATAACAAAAAAGATTAATCAGATTAGACAGGTATATATATATATTGTGTTGATTTCTAATCATTTATTATTTTTGTGTTTTTGTATACTGCTTTAATGTATTTCAGGTGTAAATGTTTGGTAATGTATTTCAGGTGTAAATGTTTGGGAGGATGTTCATCAAGATTCGCAGGATTTTATTAAAGAATATTTGAAACAATACCCAGAGGTATTTAATATCTTACAATGTTTATATTAGTTAATCAACATCTTAAAGGGGTAAATTAAATTTGAAGACTCCTTTGAATTAAGTTTTACCCATGTCTATTTGGTTTCTGCTCAATAACTTAAATTCCCTTTAAGCAAATCATTTTAAATTTATATACAATGTCAGGGACCATAAAAGAAAGGCCAAATTTTATTTTGCACTTTGCCACTTTTTTATTCTGAGATATGCCTCTTGGTTTGAAGAAAAACACCAATTTCTCATGATTCCTTTCAATAACTTAAATTCCTCTTAAGCAAAGCAATTGAAATTTATACACAGGGTCAGAGACCATAACAGGCAGGCCTTGTTTGATTTGAAACTTATGCACATTTTGTGTTTCGGAGATATGCCCTTTGATTTGCCCAAAAAAATATTCTCAATAACTTACCGTAAGTTCTGCTTATGCAAATCTTTTCAAATTTATTTTACAGCATATTTGACCACAATAGGGGTGCATTTTTTTCAACCGAATCTGGAACATGATTCTGAATCATGATTCATAGTATCCGAATCATGTTTCGACCTATTTCAAAACGCTATGTTTCGATATAGTGATTTTCAAAATATCACCCACAGCATCTGTGTCTGCTGTCATCGCCGCCATCTTTTTATTCTGTGATTCAATTCAAGTCAAAAACGATGCATCATTCGAATGCTTCAGAATCATGTTTTTGTTCCAGTTAAATAAAACGACTAATCACAAACCGGATTCGGAATCATGTTCCAGATTCGGGTAAAAAAAACGCGCCCCAGGTCAAGAAAGAATTTGATTATTATTCCAGAGTTATTCCCCTTAATTAACAAAAGGCAAATTTTTAGTTAAAGGGGCATTAGCTAAGATTTTGACCAAAAAAATTATATGTTTTGGAAATTGGTAAATAACTTTAAAATGATGAAATAAAGGTAAATATTTCACATTAAACAGCTTATCGAACCAATTTCCACCTTTTGAGAATGAAAATGACCATCGATTACTTATTTGCTGCAAGCAAATAATTTGAGCTCGCTTTTACTGTATGCAATTGACCTTACTAGTGACAGGTAAAAACGAATAATTTGTATTTTGTCGCTTATTAACTGCCAACTTGCATGGTTATTTGTCCATAATTTAACACCGACTAAAAGCAGAATCACAAAAAATAAGAAATGAGTGCATTGTTGTACTGATTTAATGACAATTCAACAAACTCTGTAAACAATGTCGATAATTAATAAGATGACGTCCATTTCTTGATTGATCTCAAAACACGAGAAGTTTCACGTTTTTTCCCCGATGCGCGTACATTTCATAACTAAGTAAGTTACAGAAACCCGTTTTATTAAGGTATCAATCATATCTGATAGTTTTTATGGATAACAAAAATTAACGATTTGGCAGAGAATGCCCCTTTAATGCTCTAACTTTTGTTTCGCTTTGGCCCAATTATTTTTAGATTTTTGCACAATGTTTTTTACTACAATACTTTAACTGGAAGTGAGGGCAGGGCATCTGTTTTTTTCTTAAATGATTAATGATATCTTAAAGTAATATTACACCAGTTTTGGGTGAAGAAAATTTGTCCCTGAATATTCAATTTGAAATATGGCAGTACCTTTACTAAGCTATTCATGTATGTTTCAAGTCGAAATATGTTCCCAACAACTAGAAATCTGCAAATCTGTGTGCATGTTTACCGTCCTCGCCATTGTTGAGGAGATCGATTAACTTTCGGTTGTTTTGTTCCGATGATTGCCGATCATGACCTCGTGAAGAAAGGTTTTGGTCCGATGATTGCCGATCATGACCTTGTGAAGAAAAGATAAACAATCGTGGATGCTGAGGTAAACACACACACATTCCTGACAATGATTATTGAGGAATCTGTCTATTTCATATCGTGTGAATCAATTTTTTTTTGTGCAATTATTCTTATGTGGTACACACGGAATATATTTTAATTTTTTTTCATCAACTGAACATTGCGCATGAGCGATAATCTCCCCGACAGAGTTCAAATCTTGGGTCACGCGCATATCCTTTGCATTACTGTACGGGAAAACAGAATTATCTGCTGTCAAATATTTTGCGATTTGCTCTTAAAATCTGCTTTTGAGCGGATTTTTAATGTTATGCAGTTGATTTTACTTAAAATTAAGACACATATTAAGTGAAAATATGTAATCCAAAAATTCCACGATATTTGCCTTTCATATTACTTTAAATATTAACCAGTCTTTTTTTTAGCTTTCATGTCACAATGCGACTGAAATAAATATTAAATAAAAGTCCAATAAAAATATTACACACTTATGTGTTGTTTTTCAGAGACCAATGGTTAGACTTCACAAAGGTCAAATGGTAAAAACTGAATGGAATGGCAAATGGTATGTCGATATTTATCATTATGTATTTGCCACCTCTGCAATGAAAAAGAGGGTTGGCTTCTCTTTAGTTGTAGTATTTTATTATTTCAGTGCATCTGAAATCTGGCTTGATAAGAGGATTGACCTATATATTCTTGTAATTCTTATACAATGTACTTGTGAATAATTTACGGTTAGGATACATTGCATTAACTAAAAAAGGAATATAAAATGTAGTATTTATAATAGTAATTAGTTCATATACAATTTTAATCTAAGGGGTCAAAGGACCCGGATGGCTCAATGAGTTAGGTAGTTGGATTACCTAACAACTCATACAAGCCTATCACCAATACGGCATGGGTTCATGCCCAGCTTTGTAAATTACAAAAAAGGGTGCACTCGACTCGCAGCTGCAAGTGATAAAGTTTACCAGTTGCTTGCCCGTGGTCGGTGGTTCTCTCCGGGTACTCCAGCTTCTTCCACCACTAAAACTGGTCGCCATGATATAGCTGAAATATTGCCGAAAGTGGCATTAAAGACCAAAAATCAAATCAAATCTAAAGGATCAAACAGTTTTGATTACAGTAAAACCTTATTTAGTGACCACTCTTTTTAAGTTTCGACAATTACACTTAATGCTCACTCCCATCATCAATAGTCAACGCTTAATCACACTTCAATGCTTTCCACTCATCAATCGTGAGTCAACTGACAGAGAAATTGTCGTAGTCATGAATTATTCATGAGCCATTTTAAAGCATTTTGATTTGTACCAATGATTTATTTTACAGCCAATCAAATCACAGACACACTTTTTTTTTAAAGGGGGTTTCCTTGCAAATTAGATTTATTAAAGGAGATAAACGGGTGGGAATTACCCCAAGGGTTATAGACAATAAATGTTATATCGACTATTCAGATCCTATCTTACATAATCTGCTCAATCCTACAAGTAGGAAAATATGAGGGATGTTATGTTGTTATAGAAATTACTACAAACGGACCAGTTATGGAACAAACTTGAAATGACAGTTTTCATATGGAATATTTGAGGTTATTGTACTTTTCTCAAGTGCTGTAGAGCCACTAAGCACCCATGATTCAAAACTAAGACCAATGACTGGTTTGATCGACATTTCAGGATAATTTGTCTGAGTATAGCAGCATGTAATACCTTCATACTGTTGTTTCAGCAAGGTATAACTATAAAAATCAGGCCCAGTGTGTTGGTCTAGTACAATGCAGGCATCATTATGTAATGAAAAAGTAACTTGCTCTTGCCATGTGATATAAGCAGAAAAATAGCTCACTAAGTACATATTATTTTAACAGGTGGACAGCTAAAGTAATGGAGGTGGATGCTAGTCTTGTTAAAATGTATTTCATGGCTGATAAAAGAGAAGAACTTATTTATCGAGGATCCACCCGCCTTGAACCTCTTTACACAGCACTTGTAAGTATTGTAGATGGAATAGAAGTTTATGTATAATTTGACTGACTGCAAATCTAATTAATATTTGTTTTTTCATTATTATGTTATATTTGTTTGCCGAAGTTTGAATCAAATTATTTTTTTTCCTAAAAAATAATGTCTTAAAAGTAGTTTTTCTTCCTCAAAAATAAAATTCTAAAAAATAATGAAAAAAAGACATTCATATTATTATTTTAGTTTTGTATCAATATTTGATGGTTTGGTTTGATTATGGTGTTTAAAGCCATTTTCAACAATATTTCAGTTATATCATGATGGTCCGTTTTATTGGTGGAGGAAACTGAATCTGGGGACTCGGAGAAAACCACTGACCTGCCTCAAGTCACTTACAAACTTTATCACATAATGTTGTACACCTTGCCATGAACGGGGTTCAAACTCACAACTTTAGTTGTGATAGGCTTTGATTGCATAGGTAGTTGTAAATCCAACTATCATGCGATCACGACAGCTCCTCAAGTTCCTTTGGAAACACAACTTTCTCCAATAAACAAGTCCGCATATAATTCTTGCAAGGGAGATAATTGTGTACTTTTTACATTTGTGTTCTCTTGTGTATGTTAATTAATTTGTCAGGCAAATCAAGAACAAAGTAAAGTGAGTGGAAAGGTGAAAAGGCACAATATAGACAGCTCAAAGCAAAAACCTGTTGTGGAATATACCAGAGGGATGTCTAACGATGATAAAGTCATGTCTAATGAGGATGTTAAAATGGAAGGTAATAGGAAAATAAAAGTCTTTATAAACAACCTTTATTTTTCTACCTCAACGAGGCAGTTGGGTAGGGTAGGATAGATTTATGGTGTTTAATGCCACTTTCAACAATATTTCAGTTATATCGTGGCATTCAGTTTTATTTATGGAGACAACAGGAGGACCCGGAGAAAACCTCCAACCTGCTGCAAGTCACTGACCAACTTTATCACTTAATGTTGTGTAGAATAAGAAGTTTTGTGAACAATATTGTCTCAAGTATTATTTATCAGTTGCCAATTCTACTTTTAGAACAATTATGTTGTTTCCATAGTGTTTACGAAACATTGGTGAAAATGCTGAGTATGCAAATTTTTCAAAATTTGACTGGTCATATGTAAAATCAGAAAATGTGTAAGTTTACAGCAGCGATTTTTTGAAATTACATTAAAACCTGTCTTGTGTGACATTAGAGTCACGTAAGCCATGTGATCACTAAATACAGGTTTAATTAGTATGAAATGTGCTGTGAAGGACATTATAATGAAGGTCACATAAAACAAGTTATTGCTTAATAGAGGTGGTCACTATAGCAGGTAATAAAAAAATATCTTTTTCTAGCTCCAAAGCTGCAAAAATTAGAAAGTCAAGAAGAACCAAAGAAACGAGCAGTAGCAAGGAAAAGCACAGCTGGAGGATCAAGGTCTATTTCATCTTCAGAGGAGAGTTCAGGACAATGGCAGGCTCCTTGGCTAAAACAAAGTGTCCAGAGGAATAAGCCTGAATTTGTCACAACGGTAAAGAATGAAGATGGTAAATCTAACCTACACAAATCTAAAGGTAAGATTTTAATGATCACATTTTCAAACATCTAAGACGTATTAACCTCATCTGTGGTGTTATGGTTAGCATGCTCGCCTCGAGCACGGGAGATCGTGGGTTCGAGTCCCGATCAGTTCAAACAAAAGACTATAAAGTTCATATTTATTACTTCTTCCGGTAAGCATGCATCATTAAGGAAAAATAGTAAAGACTGGTTGGCTCGGAATCAGGATAATGTGTCAGAGTGGAGGGACATGGTATATCTGCGGATGATTGTTTCAGTGAGCTAGCACTATTAAAATCCAACTTAGTGTGTTGGTCTAGGACCTCATCATCCTCTCATTGAAAATTAACTTGTTCTCACCATGATATAGATGAAAAATTGCTGAGTTGACATTAAACAACAATCACTCACTCTGTCACTAAGACTTATGTACATGTATATTGAATTATTATTATTTAGCCATAGCTAGGCTTTCTAATGAGATGATATATTTGGTTTCCACTTGATAACTTAAATGCCTCTGATGCAAATCATTTCAAATTGATACGCAAGATCAGATACCATAAGATGCAGACTACGATCAAATTCAGACTTGACTACCTTTTCCCGTTTTGGAGTTATGCGTCTTTATATCACGACGTTTTTTTACACAGGTCAAATTTGAATTTACTTATTATTCCTTTATGATTGCAGAGTTATGCCCCTGTTTTCTTTAGCTGGAAGTGGGGGCATCTAGATTCTATGGACACATACTTCCTTTTTTCCATCTAGTAATCAGTTCATTTTATAACAAAGATAAGCAGGTAAGAGATACAGGCCCTGATGAGCCTATTGTTATTCATCATCGTAGGAAAAATATCTCTGATTCCATATATATATGTATTTTTTAGATTTCTGTGCCAGTAGTATAAGCAGTAACAAATCTGGTAAAGACATGGCTAGTTTACTTCAGGAACGATTGTCTAAAACAAGAGATAATGCAGATATAGGTAAACCAGAGTTATAGTTTGATAGCACTGTATGATCCACATCGGTGGTGTAATGTTTAGGGTACTACCGTAAATCGGCAAATTTTGGTGTAGGTTAATTTTGGCCTTTTTTCTCCAAAAGAGGGTTGTTTTATTTTGGTGTGTGAAATTTTGGCCATTTTCGTTTCTAGTGTGTTTAATTTTGGCCACTTTTGATTCCCATGTGTTTAATTTTTTTGTCAGTTAATTCAGAACATAAAATGGAGCGTTCTCATTTCAACCAGCGATGCTACGTTTTTACTGTTACTTACCGGATATTTTGATGTCAGACTAAAAACCAAATCGATTATGGATAAGTCCGGATCTGGTGTATTGTTAAATCAATAAAATTCTACAGATATTTTATTAACATATACAGTTAAACCTGTTTTAAGCGGCCACCCAAGGGAAAGTCCGAAATTGGCAGCGTAACACAGGTGACCTCTTAATCAAGGTATGAGATTTTAGGAACGTTAGCCAATTCTTTTTAATATCAGTCATTTACAATATTTTGACAATCATTTGTATGCACTGTGTACGTATTTTCAAAACATGCGTGAGTATTGATTTTTTTTAAATAAATAACAAATCAAGGTTTGAGATTTTAGGAATGTTAGCCAATTCTTTTTAATGTCAGTCATTTACAATATTTTGATAATCATTTGTACGTATTGTGTACGTATTTTCAACACGTGCGTGAGTATTGGATTTTTTTTAATAAATAAAAACATTCTCTAATGAGGTGTTATTATCTGAATTTTACCAATTATAGATTCAATAATTGTCAGGAAACTTCGAGAGAGAAAAGAAACCTACATTTGATTATAATACATCATGAACATGTACATTTACCATCTGGAACTCCTCACTCCTTTCCCCATGTGAAAAAACACTTGGGAAAAGGCACGAGGCGTTCCGGATGGTACATTTATATAATACGGCAATACACAATCGTGTATTTAAAATTTACAAAACTGTCAACAAAACTATCTTTCGTATAAATCTACAAATACCACGTAATTGAACAATAATAAAAAAAATAAAAAACATCTATTCTGTTGTAAAAGCTTATTGGCAATTTGACAAGATGTTGGAATGTTGTTAAGAGAGAGTTCAGTGATTTTAAATGAATATTGTTTCATAAACTTTGTTATAGTGATATCGATGTACACAACAGACTGTTGAGTGGCTTCAATTCGGAGTTTCTCTACAATGTACTCTGTTGTCACGACATCAAACGCTTTCAAATTTATCATTAAATGAAAATTCATTCAGTCAAACACCGGAGGCCATGCTGTTGACACCTGGACAGGTTTGTTAATTGATTTAATTTATAATTTTGACATAGCGAACCTAATTTGAATGGATTTGAATATTTGGCCACATGACCGTTTAACAAAGTAAAAGGGTGTCCGCTGTCCCGATTTCGGTGACCGTTGACCGCGTAAAGCAGGTGACTGCTTAATTCAGTTAAATTAAATAGCGAAAACGGTTTGGATGGTATTGGAATGGCCGCATATCGGAGGTGACCGCTTATTTCAGGTGACCGTTAAGGCAGGTTTGACTGTATACAAAGTGGTAAATATCAACTACAATTAAATGTGAGATTGTATTTCAAAACGAAACTGTTTATAAACTTAATCACTATCGCTGTCGCTGTCACATGTTGAAGTAGTGGTTGCATCTGTTGTGATATTTATTAAAACTAGGAATTGAAATATTTAAACAGCATAAAGTAGAATGAATTTAATATAAAAACAATAAATAATTATTTTGCACTGGTATTAATCATCGTTTTTACAGGTAAACAGTCTTATTATAACGGTCAGTACATGTATTTGTTTACACAACAATTACACATAATAAACAGATCAAAGGTTACATGACAGATCACCCTTTCGTTGTTATAAATAAAACCGATAAGACACTAATTACGTGTTTATTGATCTTTAGCTCACCTGACCCGAAGGGTCATGTGAGCTATTGCTATCACTGGGCGTCCGTCGTCCGACGTCTGTCGTTAGCTTTTTGCATTTTAATCAACTCCTCTAAAACCACTGGGCCAATTTGAACCAAACTTTGGTGGAATGGTCCTTGGGTGGTCCCCTTTCAGAATTGTGTCTGACAATCCCCCCGCCTACCAAGATGGCTGCCGTTACTAAAAATAGAAAATTCGGAAAAAAATCACTTAAAAATTATCTTCTCTGAAATTGCTGGGCCAATTGGGCCGAAACTATGGTGGAATGGTCTTCAGATGGTCCTCTTTCAGAATTGTGTCCGACAACCCTGGCCACCAACTAAGATGGCCACCGTTACTAAAAATAGAAAATTTGGCAAAAAATCACTTAAAAATTATCTCCTCTGAAACTGCTGGGCCAATTGGGCCCAAACTATGGTGGAATGGTCTTTAGGTCATCCCCTTTCAGAATTCTGTCCGACGACCCCGGCCGCCATCCAAGATGGCTGCCGTTACTAAAGATAGAAAATTTGGCCAAAAATCACTTACAAATTATCTTCTCTGAAACTGCTGGGCCAATTGGGCCCAAACTATGGTGGAATGGTCTTTAGATGGTCTACCTTCAGAATTATATCCGACAACCCCACCCGCCAAAGAAGATGGTGGCCATTGCTAAAAATGGAAGATTCGCCAAAATTCACTTAAAAATTATCTCCTCTGAAACTGTTGGGCCAACTTTGAGCCAGGTGAGCGATTACAGGCTCCTAGGAGCCTCTAGTTCTTTTTTCTATAGGTAATTGTTATTTTAATGATATTTGACATTTTGTTGATTGAATAAAAACTCACAGTGTGAACAGTTTTCAGTTTGACTTGTATAACGGTAATTGACAAAGTTTTACTTAGGAAAGAAGTATGACAAAAAGGTACAGACTAGGGATTATAAATATAAAAAGATATTAAGGCAGTGTTCAATTTTGGCGGTTAATTTTTGGAGTGTGACATATTTTGGTGTGTTTAATTTTGGCACTTCGTATTTAGGGGGCCAACATTTCCCGATTTACGGTAGTAGATTGAGGGTTTAAGCCCCTGTTAGGCCAAGCCAAAGTCTTAAGAATGGGAGTTTACTGGTTCACCTGAGAATGTAGCATTATGGTGTGAGAGCAAAGACTGGTTGGCTCAGATTCAGGATAGCGTGTCCAAGTGGACTGACATGTTTATCACTGACTATTGTTTCAGTAAGCTAGCTCTATAAAGATCCTACTACGTGTATTGGTCTAGTAAAGCCAACATCATCTCACTGAATGTAACTTGTTCTTGCCATGATATAGTTGAAAAATTCCTCATTAGTCATTTAACAACAATCACCCGCTCATGCATATTAGCATTTCTCCCATTATTACGCCGTTTAAACCCAGCTGAACCAGTGGTGGAAAAATCTGTAATCCTCTAGAGGATTAAAATGTCTTGTGCCTTTCTCCGCATTAATTTCAAACGCATTTATTTCAAATTTTGAAATAAAGTTCGTGTTAAATAATGGGAGAAACAAATTTGCCTTCAGTTTCCCATGTGGGTTACGATATTTCTCCACTCTTGAGAGTTAAATTAAAAATTTTAACCACTCGCTTAAAGGCTTGTGCTTAAAATTTTTAATTTAACCCTCTTGAGTGGAGAAATATCGTAACCCACGGGAAACTGAAGGAGAATCTATATATATACTAAATAAAAGGCTTCAACTAATTTGAGGAACCACATCGGTATTGTAATGGATCTCATGCTCACCTCGAGTGGGGTAGATTATGGGTTAAAGACCTGGTCTGGTCTAATCAATGACCATGAAATTGGTATTTGCTGCTTCTCTGATAAGCACACAGAACTAAGGAGTAAACAAAGACTGGTTGGCTCATAATCAGGATAATGTATCCAGGTGGAGCAACATGTCTACCCGTGGACTGTAGTTTGAGTGAGCTAGCTCTATCAAAATACAACTCAATGTGTTGGTCTAGTACAAGGCAGACATCATCTCATCAAATGTAACCTGTTCTTGCTATGATAGAGCTGAAAAATTGCTCAATTAAATAACAATCACTCACTCACACTAATTTTAGGTTAATTACAGAAAACTTTGGATTACCGGGGTATTTGTTATTTTTTTTTAATCACATAAATAATATATACATGTATGACAAAATTGCTTCTTTTGTCATGTAAGCAATTTTTGTTTGAACAATGGCTCAAAATTTACATGTACTGGTAATTTCAGTTGAAGAAGAGTCTATGGGAGAAAGAATCGAGTCTATGGTACCAGTAAAGGATAGAGGGAAAGGTCAAATGAGTAAGTTTATAAAGAGGTCTATCTTATATCTCTGTTTCTGAGATAAACTTGAACGATAAGGGACAGCAAGTGCGAATTCCTTGTTTTTGCCGATTTTGTTTTTGCCTTTGTATTTATTATTTTGAGACCTTGCAACAGTTTTTGAACAGACTTCCTCTATCTCTTAAAATTGTTGAGGAGATAAACTCCACAAATAGACCTTGAGGCTCAAAAAATGTCAAAATTCTGAAATTTGAACTTTCTTATTTTTCATCCAACTTTATTACTTTATTTTTTAAATGCTCTGAAAAGGGCTAAAATATCAAATTTCTGAAATTATGGATATTTGGAAGGTATACACAATTTTATTTATCATCAAATTTTGAAACATTTTTTTTCTTCTTTGAATTGATAGTGAGACGCTAGCTAGTAGTCTAGTAAATTTCCCTTATTAATTATGGTTTCCTAGATAGCAGTTAAACAGGTGCAGGAGGAAGTCCTTATCCACTTGCTGGGGGTCTTCTTTACTGCACCTGGCTCTTTATTAATCAATATATAAACTCTGATATTTTCATTATGAAAATGAAATAAGTAAGATAAGTCTATATCAATTATTCAACACTATAGCTATAATGATCATCAACTTATTTGTAG
The DNA here is from genome assembly GCA_002080005.1 of Gigantidas platifrons. Taxonomy (NCBI): domain Eukaryota; kingdom Metazoa; phylum Mollusca; class Bivalvia; order Mytilida; family Modiolidae; genus Gigantidas; species Gigantidas platifrons. Next base: position 526,316 of record MJUT01047296.1, read on the forward strand.
AACCTCATAGATGTTGTCGATCCTGTTTGAAAGATATAGAAGACAATCCAGTAAAATACAGGGGAACTAATCCATTATTGATTCCACTCTTATGTGGCTGGGAAAGGTAAACAGTTAAAACAAAAACTCTGAATTTGTTGCATTTTTTTCTCTGTGCAATTTTGAAAAAAATGCTTATTGAAATTTTGAATTGATTTATTATGATATATAGTATAACTAATTGTAGATTTTGAATATCAAAATAAGACCACGAGAGACCGAAGTACGCATAAGGATTTAAACGAGTGGGCGGAACTTGTTCCGTCCACGAGTTTAATCCTTAATGCGTATTCGGTCACGACTTCCAAAATGTCTTTTATATTATTTTATTTAATTTGTATATTTCATTCCACGCGTATGAATCTACGAGCAATGATAGTGTGTAATCAATATGGCCGCACATTCAAGTGTTGTCGCTTCGATGAAAAAAATTGGAAATTTAAATGAAGGACGAGTTTCTGAATTTTATTTGAATATGGGC
>MJUT01047296.1:527154-537718 GCA_002080005.1 Gigantidas platifrons
GATTGTTCAAAGCAGACGATTTTTCATTGAAAAGGGGTGGTGAAAGGAATTAGGAAACTGACAATCTACAATGCACTTTTAACAATGCCGTTGTTTGTTTATATTTAAATCTGTTGTGTTATGCTAGTGAAATGATTCGATTTAGAATAAGCAAGTGTTCGATTTTAATGTATCAATAAAATGATTCAATTAAAATAATTTATAAAAGTACTAAAACTTTTTCATTTGTTTAATTGTTTCAGTTTACAATCATGTGTGTATTCACCGTAACACAACAAGGGACATAACCACTACACTTAAAGTTGTCTAAAAGTAGTTCTGGCGGGGAAAAACTGATATTTCACATGTGAAATATCGGAATTTATTTCACGGATAAATCTCCATAATTCACACCTATCTATATAATAAAAACTGATAATCAATTGATATGATACTATACATGTACAGTGCATATCATCACTAATGTTGTGGATTCAAATCCCGCTCAGGCAAGGTGTATTCGATACAACATAATGTGATCAAGTTTATCAGTGGTTTGTGGCAGGTCTGTGGTTTTCATATGCCCATTCAGTACCCTTTTCCTTTGAAATTTCAATATAATATTCCATCCCAAGGTAAATGGTCCATGATTTATATTCTCCCTTGATTATTTGAATGAAGGAATATATTCTTGACTATTTCTATGGAGATTTAATATTATGTGGCCGCCATCTTTGTTTCTAATCAGATCCTGAATAGTTTACCTTGCTTCGTTATTTTTACTTCTCTGTTTTTAATAGCAACTTTGTGTTTATGTTTAAGCATATCTGAAGCTTGTGTGTGAATTTAATTTGACAATTTTGTCTTACTAGGTTGTCGTCTGCTTATGTTTTCATTTTCATTTTACTTACCGGTCGACATAAAGAAGGATTTTGTAGACATCTCATTGATTATTCCCAGGTTATACTTCTGTTTAAAAAACAGTGAAAAAAAATCCATGTATAATATCCGTAGACATCACACAAGAATAAAAATCCATGTATAATATCCGTAGACATCACACAAGAATAAAAATCCATGTATAATATCCATAGACATCACACAAGAATAAAAATCCATGTATAATATCCGTAGACATCACACAAGAATAAAAATCCATGTATAATATCCGTAGACATCACACAAGAATAAAAATCCATGTATAATATCCGTAGACATCACACAAGAATAAAAATCCTGATATGCAAAACAACTCAAATGAATGCTATGTCATTATTGAATTTAAGTTCCACCTGATTCAATCTTTCAAATACACTTTAGTTTGATGTACCACGGTAAGTATTGTTAGCTTTCATTTCCCGACTGTTTTAACACTTTGGAAGGAGTGACACAGAGTGTAGTAATTTCTGTAGTTTTTATTGTCTATACATGTACATGTATTTATTCGTGTGTGTAACGTTACCATAAAGTTCCTTAGAAATTGCAAATGTGTCACTAAAATGTTTATGGAATTTGTAATTAATTTATTTGATTTTTATACGCCCATCTTTAAGACGGGACGTATTATGGTTTACCAATGTCCGACTGTCCGTCCGTCTGTCTGTCTGTCCGTCCGTCCATCCGTTTCACATGTCGCGCTCTAACTTAAGAACCCCTTGGCCAATTCACTTCAAATTTCACAGAGTTATTGGAATTGATGGTCGTACGGTCTGTATACTGTATGGTGAAATTTCAATTTTTCATTCCAGAGTTATAGGACTTTATTCATCAAATTGTAGGTGATTTTTCATATGTCGCGCTGTATATTGAGAACCCCTTGGCCAATTCACTTCAAATTTCACATAGTTATTGGAATTGATAGTCTTATGGTCTGTATACTTTTTGGTGAAATTTCAATTTTTCATTCCAGAGTTATGGGACTTTATTCATCAAATTGTAGGCGATTTTTCGTATTATGTCGTGCTGTAAATTGAGAACCCCTTGGCCAATTCACTTCAAACTTCGCACCGTTATTGGAATTGGTAGTCTGTATACTTTTTGGTGAAATTTCGATTTTTCATTCCAGAGTTATGGGAAAGAAAGTCTTTACAAATATTGTATGAATGTTGACGACGGGCGTATCATGCACTCTTGGCACAGCTGTTTATTTAATTTAAAAATCGTATGCCATAAAATAATGGTGTTAATATTCTGTAGACATGTATGTAAAATAAAGCCTGGTGGTAGACGATTGGTGGCATACAGAGCTCCATGTGGCAGACGGCTACGTAGCATGCAGGAACTAGACAAGTACCTAATGTTAACAGACAGTCAGATGGCGGTCGATCACTTCTGTTATGATCCAGTGTTACATGTACATACAGAATTTGTTCCTGTAAAGGTCAGTACAAAAATTTGATTATTTCCAAAATGTGAGTGAGTGACTGTTGCTTAATGCCAACTCAACAATTTTTCAGCCGTATCATGGCAAGAACAAGTTAATTTTCAATGAGATGATGATGAGATCAGCTTTTTTCTAGACTAACACGCTTAGTTGGATTTTTAAAGTGCTAGCTCACTGAAACAATAGTCCATGGATATGCATGTCGCCCCACTCGGACGCATTATCCCGAGTCCGAGTCAACCAGTTTTTTCTCTTTCTCCTTAATGCTGCGAGCTTAGCAGAGAAGCAATAAATACCAATTTATAGTCTGTGGTTTGACCCGATTGGGGCTCGAACCCACGATCTACCGCACTCGAGGCAAGCATGCTAACCATTACACCACCGATGTCTTCATATGAGGTTGACAACTTTCGATGTTCACCTCATGTGAAGACAATAATTCTATAATGTATGATAAACTAAAAACAATTCATGAAATTCTGGTTTACCTGGCTCTATATTCCATTTGTTATCCTAATACATGTTCTTTAATATTCTGGGAGTTTGATATTTAATAACATCTCACAGAATATTCTAAATTAAGTCATTTCCATAATCATGTGATTAGATATTTTTCTATTTATCTTTTGATCTAAACGTTTGAGTCAAACCTTAAACATGTATATAATTTACTTACATGTACAGTGGAACTTGTGCAATCTGACACTCAAGTTTTCTGACATCCTGTGACATACAACAAAAATTTAAAACCTAGGTATTCTGACATACTGTTCAATCCGACACATTTTCCTGGTCCCTTGGTGTGTCGAATTAGACAGGTTCCACTGTATTACAATACAGGTGAAATTTCTGTATGGTGTGTGTGTTGAAGGATTACTACACTTTTATTCATATATTGTAGACATTCTGTGACATAAAAGATCTCTCTTATGGAAAAGAAAATGTGCCAATACAGTGTGTGAACGGTATAGATAGACAATATCCTGATTATGTAGAATATTCTAATGTTAGAATACCAGCCAAGGGAGTTAATCTCAATCTAGATCCTGCCTTCCTGCTCTGCTGTGATTGTACAGACAACTGCAGGGTAAGTAAGGGATATAACCCAAAGGGCCATGTGTTCTACTGCCATCACTTGGTTTCCATGGTAAACTTGGTTTCTTTTCTGAAATCAATGGGACAATTTGAACCAAAGGTGTGCTGAATTATCATCAGGACATCTGCTTTTTTTAAAATGGACTTAAAAACGAAAAGTTGCTGAAAATAGAATTCTTTATTTGACTATAACTGCTTTATTTCAAGTCAAAATGAATTGAAATTTAAACAGCAGCTACATGCTGATGAGTTGTTCAGCACATCTTCCAAGTTAAGCTTATTTTGATAAAAATATTGCATTGAAATCTTCTACTCGGAAACCACTAAACTAATTGAAATCAAACTGGTCTGAGATGATCTTAACTTCATCCACTTTCAAAATTGTATGTGACAGCCAATTCATCCATCCAATATGGCTGTCATTACTATAAATAGATATTTCTTTAAATGGGAAAAATAGGTTAATTGTGTGTCTTCTTCTTCCACTTCTGCTTCTTCTTATAATACAATAACAAACTCGACGTGAACAGCCTTAACACACCCGCGTGCCTTCATATTTTGTATGTATATGTAGTAGTTTGTATGTATATTTTGTTTGATTGTATATGTAGTAGGATATGGCAGAGTTTTCCATAAAAAAAAACAAGATCAGTGTGGCCTTCATTTTTTATCTCTAAGACAAATAACTGATTTCCTAATTTTTCAGTTCAGATAATTTATTTTATCGTATACTTCTTCTATTTGAGCAAACAAATTACAATGACTGGATAAATTTTTGTTATATACTGTCACTGACCGAAATCTAACTTTTTCTTGTACCCCTGTCACATCTTTAATACCTGTTGAGCTTTGGGAACCTTAGTTCACTTTCTGTTGACAGAATATATCAAAACGGGGCAATCAAGGGATAATTATATAATTTTAACATTTACTTCAAAATATAAACATCAATGGATTAATGTGTTTTTCTGCAGGATAAACACAATATTAATACAGTGTCTTAAAATATAAAGTTTATATGTATGAAAACTGGGGAAAGACTCAATGAACCTCACCTTTATCCCAGTTTTTAAGCCTCATGCACATAACTTTATATTTTAAGACACCACACTAATATTGTATATTTCTGTCTATTTTGATGATGCTTTTTTTTATTGAATTCCTTAGAATTTTGAGGAGACCTTAAAAATGTTGCTGATTTTTAACAATTTCTATAGTCAAATTCAACTGTAATTGTGAAGTGATAATTTTAATATAGATTTAAGCTGTTAATTTTACTATATTATAGGACAAGTCAAAATGTGCCTGTCAACAGCAGACTATAGAAGCCACAGCAGTAAGCTCTAATGGCAAACCCAATCTTAATGCTGGATTTGAAAACAGACGTCTCAAAGAGCCGCTTATTACTGGGTAACACTTAATGCTTAATAACTACATTTTACTTGAATTGCTTTATTACAGTATTGTAAAATTAAGAAAAGAAAGGTTACTGGTGTTAGACTTACTAAAGTAGACGTTCCTCTGTATTGTTTCAGTAAAAACAGGGGCAAAGTCGATACCCCAAACACACATTTACATGACCGCTCATTATCTTCGCTTGGTTCAGGAACTTCAATAAAAAGTGGTAGGTTAAAATAGTTTTATTGACCCAAACCTCCCTTCTTAGTAAAAATAGATTAAAATAGATTGATTTATTTATAGATTGTATGAATGTAGTTCTGATTAAAATAGATTGATTTATTTATAGATTGTATGAATGTAGTTCTGATTAAAATAGATATATTTATTTATAGATTGTATGAATGTAGTTCTGATTAAAATAGATTGATTTATTTATAGATTGTATGAATGTAGTTCTGATTAAAATAGATTGATTTATTTATAGATTGTATGAATGTAGTTCTGATTAAAATATATATATTTATTTATAGATTGTATGAATGTAGTTCTGATTAAAATATACTGACTTATTTATAGATTGTATGAATGTAGTTCTGGATGTAGCTGCGATCATCGCTGCCTTAACAGAGTGGTACAGAATGGCCTTAATGTTAGACTTCAAGTGTTTAAAACAGAGAAAAAGTAAGTACTTTCTGCCACAAACGAATGGTACATAAAATGTCTATTTATCTGTAAGTATTTTAAAAATAGAGAAAACAGTAAGGGGTTATGGTCAGGGTGTTTAACGCCACTTTCAACAATATTTCAGTTATATCGTGGTGGTCAGTTTTATTGGTGGAGTAAACTGGAGTACCCAGAGAAAACCACTGACCTATCGTAAGTCACTGACAAACTTTATCACAGAATGTTGTATCTAGTACACTTCGCCTTGGCAGGATTCGAACTCACAACTTCAGTGATGATTGGCACTGATTGCAGAGGTAGTTGTAAATCCATCTACCATACGATCACGACCACGGCGGCCTCTGCTTCTCTATTAACATAGGGCAAACAGCACTATTCGTAATGTATAAGCAGCAAACCTGGCATGTTTAAAATAATATTTAGAAAAAAATCTATGCTAAAAAAAACTTGCTTTAGTCACTACTTAGCGTAAATTTTATTTCCCATCACACTGCATTTCATTTTTATCTCCCATTGTACTGCATTTCATTGTAATTTTATCTGTTTGAAGTGACATGTCAACCTGTCTTATGTGACCCCATTTCCATGTCACAATAGACAGGTTGGACTGTAATGATAAATATACTAAAGTAAAGTACTTGTTTTGGTATTTTTAATCCTTATGACTATGTAGAAAAATGAAAAGTATCTTATAATTTGTGTATGTATGTATAAAATTTATACACACAAATTTGATTAATTACTGACATATTTGTTCATAGATAAATAATCATTTTCAGAGGCTGGGGATTGCGTTGCTTGGATGATTTGGCAAAAGGGAACTTTATATGTATCTACGCAGGTCAACTATTGACAGAACAAGGGGCTAATGAGGTAAGTTTTTAGGTGGTATAAGGTTATTTCCATGTAATTACAAGGTTATTTAGGACTTAAATGGTAAAGTTTGTGCATTAATGCATCAGGTATGCTCGGTCAAAAGATTGGAAAGGCAAATAATTTAAAGTCTTTGGGAGTAAGTAAGCCAATGGGCCTAAACAAGATGGTCCATGTCGGCTAAGTTTATCTATACATGTACAGTCAAACCTGTTTGAAGCGGCCACCCAAGGGAAGGTCCGAATTTGGCCGCGTAGCACAGGTGACCTCTTATTCAAGGTTTGAGATTTTAGGAACGTTAGCCAATTCTTTTTAATATCAGTTATTTACAATATTTTGACAATCATTTGTACATATTGTGTACATATTTTCAACACGTGCGCAAGCATTGATTTTTTTTAGATAAATAAAAAATCAAGGTTTGAGATTTTAGGAACGTTAGCCAATTCTTTTTAATGTCACAATATTTTGATAATCATTTGTACATGTCGTATTGTGTACGTATTTTCAACACGTGCACGAGTATTGATTTTTATCCCCCCGCGATAGCGGTGAGGGGATATAGTAATAGTGGCCGTCTGTCCGTCCGTCACACTTTCTTGTTTACGCGATAACTTGAGTAAACATGGATAGATTTGAATAATTTTTGGCATGTGGCTTGTAATTATCATTATCTTGGATGGGTTCTAACATGGAAATATTTGAAGCAAGGGTTTTGGGGAGAAAATGTTAGTGTTTGGTTGAAAAATTGCCAATTTTGAGAATTGTGTCTTGTTTACGCGATAACTTTAGTAAACATGGATAGATTTGAATATTATTTTGCAAGTGGCTTGTAATTATCATTATCTTGGATGGGTTCTTACATGGAAATATTTGAAGCTAGGGTTTTGGGGGGAAATGTTAGTTTTTGGTTGAAAAATCACAGATTTTGAGAATTGTGTCTTGTTTACGTGATAACTTTAGTAAACATGGATAGATTTTTGCATGTGGCTTGTAAACATGTTATGCATTAAGACTGCAAGGCTGCTTTCTATAGATATATCAAGCTAAATATTATGCAAGTGTGGGGGGATACGTCGTGCATTCATGCGCTAGGCGGTTCTTTTATTTTAAAATAAATAAAAAATCAAGGTTTGAGATTTTAGGAACGTTAGCCAATTCTTTTTAATGTCAGTCATTTACAATATTTTGATAATCATTTGTACGTATTGTGTACGTATTTTCAACACGTGTGTGAGTATTGATTTTTTTTAATAAATAAAAACATTCTCTGATGAGGTGTTATTATCTGAATTTTACCAATTATAGATTCAATAATCAGGAAACTTCGAGAGAGAAAAGAAACCTGCATTTGATTATACATCATGAACATGTACATTTACATAATACGGCAATACACAATCGTGTATTTAAAATTTACGAAACTGTCAACAAAACGATCTTTCGTGTAAATCTACAAATACCACGTAATTGAATACTAATAAAAAAAAAAAACATCTTTTCTGTTGTAAAAGCTTATCGGCAATTTGACAAGATGTTGGAATGTTATTATGAGAGGGTTCAGTGATTTTAAATGAATATTGTTTCATAAAATTTATTAGTGATATCGATGTACACAACAGACTGTTGAATGGCTTCAATTCGGAGTTTTCTCTACAATATACTCTGTTGTCACGACATCAAACGCTTTCAAATTTATCATTAAATAATATTTCATTCATGATTATGACTTCCAAAGTTTCAATTAAGAAATCCAATTGTTTTCTTTAAAAATGATAATTAACAGTTGTCAATATCACCTGACGTGGTAAACACCGGAGGCCATGCTGTTGACACCTGGACAGGTTTGTTAATTGATTTAATTTATAGTTTTGACATAAAGAACCTAATTTGAATAGATTTGAATATTTGGCCACATGACCGTTTAACAAAGTAAAAGGGTGTCCGCTGTCCCGATTTCGATGGCAGTTGACCGCGTAAAGCAGGTGACTGCTTAATTCAGTTAAATTAAATAGCGAAAACGATCGGGAGGATATTGGAATGGCCGCATATCGGAGGTGACCGTTAAGGCAGATTTGACTGTACCTCCTAGAGATTGACCCTAGTTTTAATCAATTACATTTTGTAGGTACAGTGATGTTCAAGTATACATATATCTAATAAACCATGTTAGTAGCATATGATTGGAAATAAATAGAAATATTGAAAAATGTAATAAAAATTATTAAAATTAGACTTGTTTGTTGAATAGGCATTCATCCAATGATAAACTAAGAGCAAACTGACTTAAATAATGGTTATAAATTCTAATCAACAGGCCTTGCGGTCAGAAAATGTTTGAGCAAGAATTTAAACTCTGAATAAAAAAAATTGGCAATCAAGACACTGTATCAAATACATACTTTGTTCTGCTTGGACAATGTTGGAGTATGAGTACAAAAATCATGCACCAACATTTTATGACTGTAAGGCTAGGTCCCAAAAAAGAATAGCATAACTAACTGGGCAATTAGTATTGTAACTTATTGATATGATGATGATTTGGACATTTTTTTATTTTAAAACCATAACCAAATAAATACATAAAAAACATTAAATCAGTCTTCGAACTTAGCCACAAGCCAGACGGTCCTGGCCAGTAAAATCGGCCCCGGACTTCTAAAATATCACAAGTGAGAAGACCGACGGGCTTGTGTGTCAAATCATTGGTTTCCACCGGACCAACTGTCTAAAATACTGGGTTTGTTGTATAAAAGAGCTCTTTTGATCTCCAATTTGTCCATAATTTATTTTGATTAAGACTAAAGTGAAACGCCAGATCAAAACTTTTATTGTATCATTTATCGTTGTTCCATTCTATGATGAAGTTCAAGGACATTGACAAAATTAAAGTCGCAATCTCAGAATCGCTTTAATGAACGTAAAAAATCAATATTTGAAATATACATGTATACAAGAATCACTCCGGACCGGACACGTAAAAATTATCGGATATCAATTTGGCGCCAAATTTAGACTTTGCGCAAAATACGATAGATGACTTGATTTAGGCTTTTGAGAAATATTGATGAAATCTTTGAAATGGACAAATATTACAAGCTTTTTCCTGAAAAAGGTTGAAAAGATCTACTAAAATTTTTATATCTGAAATTATCTGTGAATTTAAATAAAATACTTTGCTTTATTTACATGTATAAAAAAATTGATTCAACAAAATGTATACTTTAAAGCAGACTTGTTGTAACCAACAATGTTCAGAAAAATATATATACAGTTAATTTGCGTTACTAAAACGATAAATGGTAAATTGATATCCCTTGGTTGAAAGCAACCACTGCAGGAAAAGCTTGATATTTTTGTGAGAGAATATAGAATTAGCTGCCAATTGATATAATAATAAAAATGTGAAATTATTTTTGTTTTTATTCGGGCCAGTAAATTTGCATTCGGACTCGTGAATTCTACAACTTAAGAAGTCTGAATGGCTTGTGGGTCAAAAAGTTTTTCGTGAAGACTGTTAAATGACATTAAGCCTTGTTAATTAACTTACTTTTAATTGATTGATTAAATGTTAGTACAGCAATTGTCAGCTGTGTCATGATTACCAGATTTGGCAGTTTATAAAGGAAAAAGGAGATTGTGGATGATTACCACCAAGTAGCTATAGGTATAAACACCTGGTCAGTTTTCACACTGAAGTACAAGTCAAGCAGACCCTACAATTTTGGGAGAGAGTTTACTTAGGTCGTGTTTGATTACAATGGATCCGAAACTGGATTTGAANGAATGGCTTGTGGGTCAAAAAGTTTTTCGTGAAGACTGTTAAATGACATCAAGCCTTGTTAATTAACTTACTTTTAATTGATTGATTAAATGTTAGTACAGCAATTGTCAGCTGTGTCATGATGACCAGATTTGGCAGTTTATAAAGGAAAAAGGAGATTGTGGATGATTACCACCAAGTAGCTATAGGTATAAACACCTGGTCAGTTTTCACACTGAAGTACAAGTCAAGCAGACCCTACAATTTTGGGAGAGAGTTTACTTAGGTCGTGTTTGATTACAATGGATCCGAAACTGGATTTGAAAACCAATATGTTTTTTTACACGGAACCAAAACCGGATTCGAGAAACCGCGAAACGTGCTCC
>MJUT01047296.1:537790-560474 GCA_002080005.1 Gigantidas platifrons
AGAAAAGAACTTTCTTTTGAACTTTTTCATTATAGAAATGTATTTTCCACAACATATTGACTTGCTTGTGATTGTCTGGACGAAAGAACATGACATGAACAGTTTCATGGCATAACCATAGCAGGATTTGGTTTCACCGTTTGATTTCAAATGATGGTTTTTGGAAACCGGATTATGAAACCAAATCCGGTTTTGTTTCAATCAAACATGACCTTAGTTGACCTCTAATTCTAAGCCTAACACTACTGACATGAGTTTGCATCTCATTTCCCACCTGAAGTGTTCAGGTTTCCAGACACCTACTTATGAACGGGTGTTTCTCAGGTCAGCTAGTTATATCTGTCCACTCTCTGTAGTCACGTTGTTACTAATAAACTGCTGAATGTGAGGATAAACACCAATGACCAGAGATGAAAAGTTTTTTTTCTGATCAGCTGATTTTCTCTTTGTTTAACAAAGTATTTGAAATAAAATGTGTCAAACTTTGTCAAATCAGCTAATAAAGGAAGGTTTTTGGGCACTTTATAAGGGGTTTCTCATGGTAATTATATATTAATGCTTGCATGAAACTCTTACACCACTTTTATCTATTAATGACTAAACCACATCAGTGGTTAGCGTGCTTGCCTTGAGTTTAGTAGATCATGGGATAGAGCCCTGGTCAGGTAAAAACAAAGACTATAAAATTGCTGTTTGTTGCTTCTCCTATAAGCACACAGCATTAATGAGGAAGAGCAAGGACTGGTTGTCTCAGAATTATGATACTGTGTTCAAGTGGAGCAACATGTCTATCTACAGACTGTTGTTTAAATGAGCTAGCACTATAAAAATCTAAGTAAGTCTAGTACAAAGTAGACATATCATCTCATCAAATTTAACTTGTTCTCTCCATGGTATAGCTGAAAAATTGCTCATTTGGCATTAAACAACAACCATTCACTCACTATTACTTGTTATATTTGTAGGATGGACAACAATTTGGTGATGAATACCTAGCAGAATTAGATTATATAGAAGTCGTGGAGAGACAAAAGGAAGGTTACGAGAGTGACGTTGATATGGACGAGGGGCTTGGTGATGGCAGTGATGAAGATGATGTTGACGACAGTGATGAGGAAGGAGCAAATCTATCTCATAATGATTCTGATAGGTGAGATTAACATGCAGGAAAGGGAGGTAACTTGGTTTTATTATAATCTTCTGATAGGTGAGATTAACATGCAGGAAAGGGAGGTAACTTGGTTTTATTATAATCTTCTGATAGGTGAGATTAATATGCAGGAAAGGGAGATAACTTGGTTATTCAGGAAAGGGAGATAACTTGGTTATTCAGGAAAGGGAGATGACCTGGTTATTCAGGAAAGGGAGATGACCTGGTTATTCAGGAAAAGGAGATAACTTGGTTTTATTAAAATGGATTTTGTTTTTAATGAGCATTTAATGCTATTTTCAACAATAGTTCTATTATATCGTGGTTGTCAGTTTTATTGGTAGATGATACAAACAACTGAAAACCTTTGTCAAATAAACTTGTTTTGAGTAGCCTATGGGTAGACATGGACAAAATTAAACTTGTTTTGTGTAGCCTATGGGTAGACATGGACAAAATTAAACTTGTAATCAAATATTTAGAAATAAATGATAGTAATGATGAAATCTATGAAGACAGAAAATTAATGACTTTCAAAACAATGTTTGTTATAACTTTTAAGAATAAAAATAAGAGTGCTTGAACAACATGTTTGTTTTGTATCAAGCTTTCACAATCATTTTGATTAAAGCACATTGTAGATAACATTAATATTCTACTACCATTCATTCTAAAATAATGGTTGTTTATTTTTCAGTGATTTTTCTGGTGACGAGTATAACACCAAAGAGAGTATACCGTCTACAGGAACAGCATTAACTACAAGGTTAGTATAGTTACAGGATATATTATGTTTCTATAGCAACTTGGCTACTGTATTATAAAGAAGGCATTTTTTTATGTGGATCAGAAATCCAAGATGGCCATCATGACAGGACTTAATTTTTAACAAAGGACCTTATGAGAAAATGAATAAAAGCTTTTTCATAGAAACTATAAATCATGATTGATAAGGACATATTATTTCAGATATTCTTATAATATATGTGTATTCCTTTTTAAGATATAATGGGTAACTGTGAAATACTCTTTATTGGTGGGGAAATTATTTTTGTGGGTTTCGTGGCTAAACCAATCCACTAATTTAGGAATCCAAAGAAGTATAATCTTTACTTTTCATTTACAAGGACAGAACAAAGAAGTAACAATTTCTTTATATATGGATATTTTTATTTAGAAATTTGAAATCCTCAAATTTAAGAACCCACGTATATGGGTAATACACGAAAATTGGGATCCATGGAAGTTCTTTAACAATGTTCATAATCTGTTGATATTACAGAATGTATTTTGGAGTGAATTTCTATGTTAGATTATCAGTGAAAATATTTTAGAATCTAAATGAGAAGAGAAGTCATTGCCAAATGTGAGAAATGACCAATAGTTGTTCATATGTGAAATTGATGTTTCTTTAAGATTACATTAAAACAATATTAATCTTCTGGAAATAGGAAAGTCCTAAATTGCAGGAAATAGGTCCCAATGAGGTGGCCCCTTGTCAATAGACATATCAGCTTTAAAAATAGAATATGCAATACTAATTACATTCTATTGATTTTCTGTTTCAATTTTAGAAGGTGGCCCGGGTGGCTCAATGAGTTAGGTCGTTGGATCTAACAACTCATACAAGCCTATCACCAATATGATGTGGGTTCGCGCCCAGCTTTGTAAATTACAAAAAAGGGTGCACTCGACTTGCAGCTGCAAGTGATAAAGTTTACCAGTTGCTTGCACAGGGTCGGTGGTTCTCTCCGGGTACTCCGGCTTCCTCCACCACTAAAACTGGTCGCCATAATATAGCTGAAATATTGCTGAAAGTGGCATTAAACACCAAAATTCAAATTCAAAATTCAAATTCAATTTTAGATGATTAACGATTAATGGTTTACCTATTACATTTCATTTTAAATTAGTGGTATGTTGTTTGACATTGACTATCGTGTTTGGAAAGAGTAGGCACATTGTAGCCACTGCAAAAGGCTATATTTTTCATCCCTACCAAACTCTCCATACTTTTCCAGTGGCAATCAAAAGTAGTTGCCCTGATTATCCTATCTATCTCTCGTTTCTGTTTAGCTCTTAGATATTGATGAACTTGTTATACCCCCCCGCTCCACCGGAGGGGGGTATACTGTTTTAGCTCTGTCCGTCCAAGATATTTTTCGTCGCATTTTTCTCAGCAACTATTGATGGCAGAAATCTGATATTTGGTCACAAGCTTCATATAGGTATGCCATATTGTGGGGAGCGTTTTTGGACCCGTCAGACTCCTACTTCCTGTTTGCCGACTTAGTTGGTTTTTATACACATTGAACATATATGCGGGGGGGGGGGTATCATAAGTGAGCATTAGGTCACAGTTCATCTTGTCTTTGTCCTGCATATAAGTGAAATGCTGTCTGCTGGACACTGAGCAATAATTAATCGATCAATAAAATATCATGTTTTGGTGTTGATCCATTGATGAGTCATAAGAATTTATTGCCCGACTTACATAACATAATTGACCTTTCTTGTTTCATTAAAATAAAGTACTTTATACCGTGAAATATTTCATATATCATAGGTATTTTTATAATATGATTTTATCACTTTTATGTACATTTTTGTAGTCTTTGAAAAGCAATTTCTTCAACTGTGCTGTCAGCACTTTGATTTGTTTGTTTGTCTATATTACTAGATAGATTCTAGCTTGCCTGACAAGAAGGGTCATGTGGCTATTGTCATGTAATAATGGATGATTATTACATGTGTTATAGAATGACATTAACTTATATATTACTACTTCTTGATTTCAGACTAATATTATATAGGTAATTGTTGTTAATTGTTTATTGTTGACGTTTTATTTCAAATGTTTGTTAAAGTCAGTTAAAAAAGATTTGGTTCTTACCAACTCTATTTTGTTTAAGGACGCGATACAGGAAATGTTCCAATTTGAAAACAAGTTTCATCAAAATTCAAAACAGAACAATTCACTTTCAGTTGTTTGCTAAAACATTAATTCTTAAAGATTAGATTAAAAATACATGTATATTCTATATTCATCTTGTGGAAATAGGAAAGTCCTAAATTGATTGCAGGAAATGGGCTCCAATGAGGTGGCCCCTTGCCAATAGATATGTCAGCTTTAAATAAAAGAATATATTACATGTATATTACTTCATAATATTTGTCTCTCAAAGCAATATACATTGTAGTTGATTTTTTATTGTGTGAATTCATTGAATTTTTTTTTTTATTTTATTCGATTGACAATTGAACTCAAGTTTAATGGTTTACCTATTACTTCTCATTCTAAATAAGTAACTGCCACGATATAACTGAAATATTATAAAAAGTGGCATTAAACACCATAAGCCTAACTCTCTAAGTACTATTGTATATTGTGTGACAATGACTATCATGATTAGGATAGAGTAGGTACATTGTAACATAACTACTACAAAAAGTTCAAAAGGTTCTGAACATATATCATATAAAAATTCAGATCATGGATCATTATTATTGATCTCCTAAGAAAAATGAGGCATTGCCAACATGACAAAAATGTCTATTGAAGCCATTTACAGTACGCAATGTTAGATACCCATTTATATATAAGACAGGGTGTGGAATTATCCTAATTAAATAACACATCTTTCATCTTTTCAGAGCAAAAAAGTGAGTAAAAATTGCTTGCAACGTTAGTATAAAAACGTTTGGAGATTGCACGTGTCATCAATAATGAAACTGGGACATAGAAATCACAGAATACTCACAGTGATATTTTAATATCCATTTTTAAGAAAAGCTTCCATTTTACCTATTGCAATGCTAATTTATTTTTAAAAAAGTAACAGACAGTATTCAATTGAAAGACTTTTTTTCCTATTACGACAATGAAATCTGGCTTGATAAGAGGAGTGGCGTTGGGTGAGAGGGGCCTAATAAGAGGGGGACTAATGTAATCTGATATCAATATAATTTATATGTTTTGGTATATTGGGCCGTCGTGGTCATGAGCGTATGATAGTTGGATTTATAACTGCCTATGCAATCAGTGCCTATCACCACTAACATTGTGAGTTTGAATCCTGCTCATGGCGAGGTGTACTCAATACAACATTATGTGATGAAAATTGTCAGTAACTTGCAGCAGGTCGGTGGTTTTCTGCTGGCACTCCGGTTTCCTCCACCAACAAAATTGATCGCCACGATATAACTGAAATATTGTTGAAAGTGGTGTTAAGCACCATAATTCTCCCATCCTGTTTCGCTATATCATTAAAACATTACTGTATGTATTGATTTTCAAACAACAGTAGAATGTCAAGCTTGTTTAGTTGTCACAGCCAAGGTCATCATAGCATGTTTGCCTTCCATTTTGTTTTTTTATTGTTGTGCTTTTTTCCTTGTCAGTGTTTTGTTTTAACTTGTTCTGCATAATTTAACAAAGCAGATCAGAGATCAGAGATTAATTAACTGTGACAAGTTTTCTAACGTAATCAGATAGAGCAGGGCTGATTTTTTCTGTTATTTAACTTGATTTCTGCAATTTTTCTGTTAAAAGAATTCTGGTAAAGCAAGCAACAGAAGTCTTTAATAGATCTTTCATTATCTCCCCTTGTAACACTCAACAAAGACCAAAGACAAGAATTATTTTTCCCTCATACAATATCTGACTGGAGCCAGCTGCCACCATCCATAGTTATAAGTCGCTCTGTTGAAACATTTAAGACTGCTGGCTCCTCTATCAAATTCTTATTTATAAAATCTGTAAATACAAAAAAATGTAGTTTCAACCTTTTTCAATTGTCACGTGCAACCTCTGACATAATCTTAAACTTGTTGAAGGTGGTCAGTATTTTGTAGAAGTAGAAGAATGTGCTTGATAAATGTGCTCTTGTTATGTTCTTGGTGGATTGTTTTTTTATTGCATTGACCAATGGTTTAGTTGTATTTGCAGCACAAACTCATTATCCTGCAATCATTTGTCAAGTTGTAATTGCGGGGCCATTGTGGTCATGATCATATGGTAGTTGGATTTACAACTACCTGTGCAATCAGTACCTATCACCACTAAAGTTGTTAGTTCAAACACCGTTCATGGTGAGGTGTACTTGATTCAACAATATGTTATAAAGTTTGTCAGTGAATTGCAGCAGGTCGGTGGTTTTCTCCGAGCACTCCGGTTTCCTCCACCAATAAAACTGACTGCCACGATATAGCTGAAATATTGTTGAAAGTGGCATTAAGCACCATAAACCTAAACCAGTCAAAGTTCATAAGGGAGATAAATATGAAAATAAGAAAAAATAAAATTTGGAGAGACAAATAATACGTGTTGTGACAGATGACTTGCATAATAAAGTGTTTTGCTGTTTTTAGTTATGTTATTGTAGAATAGTTCAGGAAATCATTGTCAGTGTAGATTTTTGTTGAAATCATGTCAGTATTGTTATGGTATCTATTATGACCTCCATTGTAGTGTTTGTAATCATATAAAAATATTATAAAATATACCCCAACCCCCTCTCTCTCTCTCCTTGTACCAATGACTTTTTTGCAATCAAATATTGAAGTTTGGTACCTATGAGACATTACAGTGAATGCAGTTTAGGAATCAACCATTTAACTTTTAGGTGGTTAGGGAAGTGGACTATTTTTTTTCCCACCAAACAAAAATCTGATTTTTTTTTCAAATGAAAAACCGGTCTATTTTTTTCAAATTTAAAGCAATTAAATTTCAATGCAGAAATTGATCAAAAATAAACCCACAATCACCCCAGTTTAAAGTTAAATGGCCATTTCTTTAGATTTATTTATATACAATGCAAAGATTAAATTAATGCGAACTTGGCCTTCATATATACCACGGTAATCGATAGGAACCACAAGCATAAATCTCTGCAAATTAAGGTGTAATATGATGTTTTTAGTAAAGTGTTGATTTGAAATGTACAGTTAAATTTAATTTGGGAATCCAAGATGACTGCCATTGATATTTGTAGTAAACTGTTGATTTGTAATGTACAGTTAAATTAAATTTGGGAATCCAAGATGACTGCCATTGATATTTGTAGTAAACTGTTGATTTGTAATGTACAGTTAAATTAAATTTGGAAATCCAAGATGACTGCCATTGATATTTGTAGTAAACTGTTGAGTTGTAATGTACAGTTAAATTAAATTTGGGAATCCAAGATGGCTGTCATTGATATTTGTAGTAAAGTCTTGATTTGTAATGTACAGTTAAATTAAATTTGGGAATCCAAAATGGGTGTCATTTTGTGAACATAGAAGTCTAATGAATAATATTCCCATTCTCTAAAAATCTCTGAACTGCACCTTATTGATATTTGGATAATACATTAGACTAGTTATATTTTCAATATCAGTTAGAAAATGAAGAATGACCAAAATGGATATGAGATAATTTAAGAGACGTTGTAAGTGTGAGACTCTATTTTTCTGTTTATAATTACATGTGTAAGTTGAGCATTACAGACTATGTTTTAATCAAGCTACCAGATATTTGGGTATGTCATAACTACATCAGTACTTTGTTATTAACTTTTCCCAGTTTTTTTTCAGAGTTACATAATTTTTTTGTCCCGCTTACAAACATAGCACAGCATTTTAACAGATCTTTTGTATGCTGCATGTATATAATATTTCTTTCACTTACACCCATAATACACCAGTTAGATATTTACAAGTATGTTGATAGAATAAGATAGAAAATCTTTATACACAATAGGCTAGGTAGCTCTTTAGAATAAAGGCAGAAAACTAAAGGTGAGTGATTTGTCCTGTCTTTTGTTCACAGAAGATCTTCCAGGAACAGATCTGATACGACAGGGAAGCAGTTGGGCAAAATAGTTCTTCGAAGAGATTCCTCTAAGTCAGGGGTTAGAGACGAAGAATGGTAATACACATTTTATCAAGTTCTTACCATTGTTGTTGTCTTGTGGTTTGTGATAGGGAAAAAAAGAAATCTCTATATTAAATATTAATTTTGTTGATCAAATTATATTTTGATTCTTTATTTATTTAACGAGGATTGCCGACAGCCAATGGCTACGAGCGGTTTTCCTTAAATTTTATTTATCCCATTCATTTCTATAAGCCTTCCTTTGGAGTGGCTTGAGACTTATATTCTTAGTTGCTATGGTTACTGCTTGTAATTATATTCATATTAAAGTTTTGTTTTATCATGTTCTTTTTTTTATGATGTGGGATAAGGGCTTTTTTAATATTATTTTTGTTATAAGAGACCCATATTGCCTGAGATGCATATTTCATTATTACACTTTGGCACTACCCTATTTTAGGTTTCTCATGAGATTTCCTGCACTTGTTTTTCAAACAAATTTTACCTAGCTCTTATGTTTGCTGTGATAAAAAAGATCAAAAGGAGCCAAAAAGGACCAAAACACAAAATTTTTATTATTTTTATTTTAAGTCTAATTCGTATATGTTTTTTTCCGTTAAATTCTTCAAATAAATTCCTGTCTGGATGGAGTCTTCCAACAGAGTTGATGTAGCTCTTACCACTTCTGAGATTTTAGGAAACCAAAATGGGTCAGCACCCATAATTTTTGTTTTTATTTTATATCCAAATTTGATGGTTTTATTCTCTAAATTTCTTATGAAATTATTTTCTGCACATTTCAAACAGCTTATACCTAGTGATGACTTTACTTGATATTAATGATTTGTAGCAAAGCATGTGCAGGAAAACACTATTGCATTGCCCTTTATTTTAAGCTGCTTTTTTCCCCTTTAATCAAATTGTTTTATAGCTTTAAACATAATAATAAGAACATGTAGCAAAATTAAAAGATGGAATCTGACTTGTGGATTTTACATTTATTGTGGATAACCCATGGGTAATTGCCACTTGTTTATCTCTTCTAACCATATTAATTGGCAAGAATATCATATTCTCTTTAAAATACTGTAATTTGATTGGGTGTAAAACAATTTGTCGTTTTAAATTGTCCGATGAATAATTCATGACTATACGAGGATATTTCTGTCAGTTGACTCAAGAGTGATGAGTTGAGAATAATCGAAGCAGTTTCCTAACCAAATACTAATAAGATAGTTAATCATTATATAGCAAAAGTGACATGCGGCAGGTCGATGGTTTTCTCTGGGTACTCCGGTTTCCTCCACCGATAAGATTAACCACAATGATATAGCTTAAATGTTGTTGAAAGTGGCGCTAAACGCCATCACCCCTTAACCCCCTATATAGCAAAATATGTGAATGTACAATAGTACTTCCCTAAACTAACCATTGATAGTATGGACATATTTAGCTAGATATAAAGGAGTGGTTTATTTTCCAATTTAGTACAAGGCTTTGAGCCAAAAACCAGTTCTTAGATAGATAAATTGGTATTCAGAAGGATTGGTACAGAAATGTTTTTCTTGATCACTACTACTCTGTTTGCAATTCATCAAACCTGCCCATCTCTATTAAGCAGTCACCTGTATTAAAAGGACACTTTTTTTTGTCCTGTCATAGAAAATTTCATATGAATTAAACCTCTTTTAAGAGGTCACCTGTCTTAGAAGGCCATTTTTCATTGTCCCAAAGATGACCTCTTAATACAGGTTTGACTAAATATTTAACTAAAATAAAAGACGTCTCGGATAATATTTCTTCTGCCTCAACTTTTTTTCCCCACTAAATTACAAGATTATTAACTCACAGGTTATTTATTATGAATTGGATATTGTTTGCACATATTTGCTTTGGCTTTATTCGTAAAACATGTTTTTTTCTCCAAATATCGCACTAATTTATTAAATTATTTATATATTTTTTTAATATTAAAACATAATGGAAATATATGACACACTCTTCGTTAATTCTTTACTAACAGAAGTTATTTAAAGAAAGCATCATAGATATGAGATGTTTTATTTTATTAGAAGTATAGGTAGTCCTACGTATGTACAAAATGACCAAAAGTTTTTACTGTATATTTTAAGGAGTGTTAAAGCCGTGAAGGGTAAATCAACAGAGAACAGTCCAATTACAATAGACGATGAAGATGACGATGATGAGGGTGACCAGACGATGAAATCGACCTCCTCGCAGAAGAAGTCGGACTCGGCAGACTCGATGGGAGACTCAGATTCCTTGCCTGATCTTGATGCTGAACCTCCCGCTATTGCACCAGAGAAGCCATCTGTAAAAGAGAAAACATCTGGGATGAAAAATATTGTCCAGGATGTACGGTTAAAACGTAAGTTTGATTTTGATATAGCATATGAAAACAGATTTTAGATAAGATTTATGAGGTGAAAAATGTATTAAATATCAACTTATCAAAGGATTGTATTTTCTGAAAGAAAACATGTAAAGATCACGACTGTTTTTATACAGCTGAGTATGACTTCTTTCCATTCTGGATAGCTGTCCAACCTTGTTTAGTCGGAGTGAACAGGCCGTAAGTAGACAGGACACTCCACTCATACACATTATCATGATTCCCAGCCAACCAATCTTTGCTCTTTCTCCTTAATACTGAATGCTTAGCAAGAGAAGGAACAAATACTAATTATATAATCTTTGGTTTGATCTGACTGGAGCTTGAACCCTCAATCTATTGCAGTTGATGCGTCGTGCTGACTTTTACACCTCTGATGCAGTTATCTTGGAGTCAAAGGGACCCTTTATTTCAGTTCAAATCAGCAGAGCATTATAGTTAGCTGGGTAAAATCAGCAAAACAAAGCATATTTTTACTTTGAGGTATATCCCCATAAAAAATAGTTTTCTGTAAAAATGGAATCTCTATTATTTATTTTCATGTCAGTGAAAAAACTTCCTGCAAAAATATCTAGTATAATGAATTTAAAAAAAAATGTATATTTATTACTCATACACTGAGGTGAGAGGTGATTGTTGGCTTTGTTGATATTTGTGGAATTGTTAATCGTCACTGTTTAAGCTTTCTATTCATAATTGTATGTGTAAATGTGCATTACAGGTGGAGAAGTGCCCATGCCTACGATAGAACCTAACTCTGAAGACCACACTGGTACCAAACATTTTGGTAAGCTTAAAAATACTAATGATTCAACTTTCAAAGCAAACAAATTTGTTGTCATTGCATTAGATCTTCAGGGTTTTGAACAAACAGTCAATTTGTTAAGATGTGTCCTGTCTTGGACCTCATACCCTAAAATCAGTGTAGAAAAGGCCCCTAGTATTCAGTTGAGCACTACTTTTTACTTCTGCTGATAAATGGCACGACTGGGAAATCTTTATTGTCTTGATGTTATTGGGTGTTTAGAATTTTATTTCCGGATGTTGGATTAGGTAGATCACATCTAATATGCAATATACTTTTAACTTTCCCAAAACATATTAATATTTGATTTAGTGTAGTCTTGTTCATTTACAGCTAGAAGAAGTACAACTAGTGGTAAGACATCACGATTTAAAAATCTACCGGATCCTAAGAAGAAACTGTCAAACGTGAGGATGGAAGATGTGACCAAAGAGGAAGAAGAAGGTAACATAGTTTTTGTAACCATTGTCCATCATCTGTAAATATCTTTCTTCTTACAAACTTCTAGGAATATCATTGGTTTAAAGTGAACACTAGGAAACCGTGTATTTTCTGGTATTTTTAATACACGGTTAGTAGTAAGTTATCTCCCATCTTTCTTTCAAAACAAAGATGGCGTTGAACAACGAGGCAACAAAGCGTTTCGCCCAGACAACAGACGATGAGATATTAATTTGTTATTGTCAGTTTTTTTTTTAAATATTACAATTGACCATTGTAAGTTTGTCCCCAAATGTTGGTTCAATGTCTTGACAAATGTAACATTCCACAAGTCACAAAATATTGTTATAGCGACACATATTGATCACTTATGCACAACACAAAAATTACACATTTATTAGTTTTGATGCAGTTACATCCAAATCCCTCATTCAAAGGTAATTAGTAAGATATATTCGTTACACAGTGTGCTAGTGACCTAATACAATATATACAGAGTCAGTAATTTCCATACATTCGCTCTCTCCCCATATGTAATTTACTGACCTGTATATTACGTATTAGGTCACTAACACACTGTGTAACTAATAATATCAACCGTAATATCAGGGAACTTTTATCTCATTTATTGTATGTTACTATTGGAAAAATTCAAATTAATGGCAGTTTAAATTAAAAATAGAATAGCCTGGTAGACATTTCACCTACAGTAAATATGAATCTGAATCTGGTCTATTCTGACCAGAATTGGTCTCAATATTTTTCTATCATGTCCTATATAAAATTTATATACAAAAAAAACTTGTGGAACATGTGCCATTTAAACATGTAAGCATTAAATACTTACCAGTATCTGTTATATTTGTTTGTTCCCTTTTGGTAATCATGATTCCATTAATGATTGAATGTTTAATTTTGAAACATATTAGAATTGAACAGGTAATTCATCTTTCGACAGCATTTTTGACTTGGCATGTCATATGTTTTTTGAAGTGAAGTACAAAATATTGTTTAATGGACTGTAGTATTCTTCTGATGCAACTGTGGCTGCTAAATGTCAGTTATATTTGTGTATTGAAGTTTAAGGTGGTCTAGAGGAGTGGATTCATTGTGGTTGGTGAGATTGTCTATCACTATTGTTGAAGTAAAGTTTAAGGTGGTCTAGAGGAGTGGATTCATTGTGGTTGGTGAGATTGTCTATCACTATTGTTGAAGTAAGGTTTGAAGATACCAAGTGTGTAATCAAAAGACGTAAATCAAAGGACAGACAACACAAGGGACAATGATCTACAAAACACTACACATTGAGCAACATAAAACTCTACTGAAAATGAGGGTGAACTCGGGTGCTCCAGAAGGGTAAGCAATTCCTGCTCAATTAGTGGCACCCGTCATGTTTAACTTTCTTTTCAATCATGTAAATCAAATTTACAGACAAAAAAACTATTCAAGTTTTTTTTGCTAGCTTTATATACTGTAATATATTTATTTTTGCTGGTGTCAATTTTTAAGAATTGACAGAAACTGAGATGTTCGTTGACATTTGAATTCGTATTTTTAAAACTTACAAATGACTTCTCTTTGTTATTTATGCCTTTTGTTGTGCACTAAATTTCCCGATTTGATTGAACCAACGAAAAGTAGTAAAATAATGTGATGTTAACTTTAGTTCCAGAGGACCAGAAAGATATGTCTATGACCAGATCGTATTTCCAAGATGGACAACAATGTTACATAATGGATGCCAAATCTATGGGGAACATAGGGCGTTACCTCAATGTAAGTCTATGGGGAACATAGGGCGTTACCTCAATGTAAGTCTATGGGGGAGCATAGGGCGTTACCTCAATGTAAGTCTATGGGGAACATAGGGCGTTACCTCAATGTAAGTCTTTACAACACATATTTTCAGTCAAGATGGTTTGGTTTGGTTTGGTTTATGATCTTTAATGCCACTTTCAACAATATTTCAGTTATATCGTGGTGGTCAGTTTTATTGGTGAAGGAAACCAGAGTACCCGGAGAAAACCACCGATTTGTTGTAAGTCACTGACAAACTTGATCACACAATGTTGTATCGAGTACACAGCACCTGAGCGGGATTTGAACTCACAACGTTAGTGGTGATAGACACTGATTACACAGGTAGTCATAAATCCAACAACCATACGATCACGACCACGACGGCCCCTTTTTCTGTCAAGACAATGGTGTAGTAGTCTTGTTACCCGTATATTTCATCATCTGTTTATAAACCTTCATCACAAACAATGGTATGGCAGTGTATGAAAATTTCATGTAACTTTAAATTTTTGAAAATTTATGCCATCGTGGTACCATTAAGAGAACTTCGGTGAACACTGATACAAACTGGATACAATCCTTCATGAGTAGTAAGGAGAAATTTGTGTACATGACTTTTGATAAGGGGGGGTACCTGGAATTTTTTTCATTTTACTATTCGTAATTGATACCTCCTAATGTCAAAGAGTGTTGTACAAGATATTCATGAGAAATGTTCAAATTTTAATAAAAAGTACTACCTGTAAATAGTGAAGTACTGGTACACTTGAAAAATATTGAAAGCCATGTGTGTGACAGTTGATTGTCTAAGATTGCCATAGCTCTCCATCTGTTACTTACAAGGGAGACTATCAATGATATATTTTTACTTCTATATTTGTGTTGAATATAAGCTCATAACTAAGTCAAGCTTGCTTATACAAATATACTTTAATGAATAATTTATAAAATTGAAAGGTTATATTTTCATTCCAAAAGTAGAGACTATAAAATTAGTATTTACTGCTTCTCTGCTAAGCATGCAGTATTACGAAGAAAGAGCAAAGACAGGTTGCCTCGGAATCAGAATAATGTGTGCGAATGTAGTGACATGCTTACCAGTGAACCATTGTTTTAGTGAGCTAACAATATAAAATTCCACCCAAGTGTGTTGGTCTAGTACAAAGCAGACATCATCAATCATCATCATCTCATCAAAATCTAACTTGTTCTCGCCATGATAGAGTTGTAAATTGTTCTCGCCATGATAAAGCTGTAAATTGTTCTCGCCATGATAGAGTTGTAAATTGTTCTCGCCATGATAGAGTTGTAAATTGCTCACTTGGCATCAAACCTAACAATCAGTAATTTTTTTTTCCAGGAAAATATTTCGTTCTTGTGCAATTTACGTACATTAAATATTGCTTTATTGTTTACCTTCATTCTGTCTATATTTTGATAGAAGATGACTTTACAATGTATATTTTGTTTTCTATTACAGCATAGCTGTACACCCAATGTATTTGTACAGAATGTGTTTGTTGATACACATGATCTCAGATTCCCCTGGGTAACATTTTGGGCTGGACAGTAAGTAATATTGTTGATGCACATGATCTCAGATTCCCCTGGGTAACATTTTGGGCTGGACAGTAAGTAATATTGTTGATGCACATGATTTATGATTCCCCTGGGTAATATTTTGGGCTGGACAGTAAATACTATTGTTGATACACATGATCTCAGATTCCCCTGGGTAACAATTTGGGATGGACAGTAAGTAATATTGTTGATACACATGATCTCAGATTCCCCTGGGTAACATTTAGGGCTGGATAGTAAGTATAATATATTGTTGATACACATGATCTCAGATTCCCCTGGGTAACATTTTGGGCTGGACAGTAAGTAATATTGTTGATGCACATGATCTCAGATTCCCCTGGGTAACATTTTGGGCTGGACAGTAAGTAATATTGTTGATGCACATGATTTATGATACCCCTGGGTAATATTTTGGGCTGGACAGTAAATACTATTGTTGATACACATGATCTCAGATTCCCCTGGGTAACAATTTGGGATGGACAGTAAGTAATATTGTTGATACACATGATCTCAGATTCCCCTGGGTAACATTTAGGGCTGAACAGTAAGTATAATATATTGTTGATACACATGATCTGAGATTCCCCTGGGTAACATTTTGGGCTGGACAGTAAGTTATATTGTTGATGCACATGATCTCAGATTCCCCTGGGTAACATTTTGGGCTGGACAGTAAGTAATATTGTTGATGCACATGATCTCTGATTCCCCTGGGTAATATTTTGGGCTGGACAGTATAATATATTGTTGATACACATGATCTGAGATTCCCCTGGGTAACATTTTGGGCTGGACAGTAAGTTATATTGTTGATGCACATGATCTCAGATTCCCCTGGGTAACATTTTGGGCTGGACAGTAAGTAATATTGTTGATGCACATGATCTCTGATTCCCCTGGGTAATATTTTGGGCTGGACAGTAAATACTATTGTTGATACACATGATCTCAGATTCCCCTTGGTAACAATTTGGGCTGGACAGTAAGTAATATTGTTGATACACATGATCTCAGATTCCCCTGGGTAACATTTTGGGCTGGACAGTAAGTTGTATTGTTGATACACATGATCTCAGATTACCCTGGGTAACATTTTGGGCTGGACAGTAAGTAATATCTAATGTAATTTAATTCATTCCTCTAGGATAACATTTTTGGCATGACCAAAATTACATGCATCTTTGAAATATTTTTGTTAAATCCTCTGGGCAATATTTTATGAAAGGCAGTAATTTTTTGTTTGATTTTAAAATAACTGAAAAATGAACAAGGACATAATAGTATGTTTGACCTTTAATGAGATATTTTCCCGAGGTACCTTGAATTGCATGGATGTGTTATATTGCCTGATGCCAACGACGGAGAGTAATATAACACATCCATGCAATTCAAGGTACCGAGGTAAAAAGTTTTTGTATATTGACCACAGTCACATCAAATATTTGTTATATTATATTTTAACAGTAAAATAATTAATCAAAGCTAAAAAAAAATATTAATAAGTGTAAGTTGACATACTAAATGAGACAAACAGCTCGTAGCCATTGGCTGTTGGCAATCCTCGTTAAACAAATAAAGAATTAAATTAAACAGCAAGAAATTTCAAGTAGTCTAACAGTTCTGATAATAAACATTAACAGTACATGTGCTGTTATTAAAATTAAATATAGGTTGCGAACGTTTTTATCTTTGTCGTCTGTTTACAATAGATTGGTTTAAACTGGAAATCGTCACCGGGCAATATAACTCGTGCGTGGGAATTTCAAACGTTATATTTCCTGAGGGGCATGGCAAGTGAAGCTAGAATAGATAAAATAGCGAAAAATATTGAATTTCTAATAGTAAAAGAAATCTAGTTCTAATATATAATACAGTGAAACTCGTTGTGTCGAAGTTCAGGGGACTCAAAGAAAACTTCGACTTATCCGGTGCTTCGACACATCCGTATGCAGTTTTGACTTCCGGTTTACTCAATGTTTACCTGTGAAGTTGACTTTCGGTTTA
This sequence comes from Gigantidas platifrons, assembly GCA_002080005.1. NCBI lineage: Eukaryota > Metazoa > Mollusca > Bivalvia > Mytilida > Modiolidae > Gigantidas > Gigantidas platifrons. The sequence goes on from MJUT01047296.1 coordinate 554,850, forward strand.
ACGTGTGCTACTTATTCGCTACGTCTGTGTATGTATGACTTGTTTCAGGTGTAAAAATTTATAATGTAATAAATTTTGCACTCCAGGGATCATTTCCAGATTAAATATGGATAAAAATAAAAAAAGAAATAAATTATTTTCAACATTTTATTAATTATATATGTAATATCAAATTTCATACCTCATTAATTAATTAGGATAATTAATAACCTTTAGATTTTTTATTAGTCCATGCTAGCATTGTGTCAAAAATTGAGTTTACCAAGCTCGCCATTTTCCTGTGATTAATTCTAATTAAAAATTGATTTGCTATTTTAAAGCTATGAATTTAATTAGTGTGATCATTATTTTTCAGGTAAGATTAAAAAATTTAAAAGGAATACAAAAATATTGATGATTGAAGATGTTTCCATTTTAAAAATCTTTCTAAAAAAAATCGTTTCGTGTGAGTAAAACACAAACCATTCATTTTTCGAATTTCTAAGTGAACATCGTACATGTCATGTAATAATTTAGTCAAATATTTTTTCTAAATTTTAGCCGCATCTGTTTTCAACTGTAAAATGAAATTCTGACCAAGAAAACGTGCATTTCAATTTTTATTTCATTTTAATTTTCACCCTTTGCCATACCCCATTCATTATGGCTATTTTTACCTTTTTGTTTTCTGTGATTCAACAAACCTTGACTAAGCCTTTGACACGCTGTTTAATTAACACACAAATCTTTGTGTATTTTTATTGTTTACACTGTGTACTGTCAAAAATTGTAATAAAAACACTGGATTTACATCAATGACACGGATTTAAAGAAAAGGAAGTCATAACTTTGCATAATACAAAAAAAATCGATTTACGGAAGTGAAGGGAAAAGACATGAAGACTCGAGGTTCGACTAATAAAGGGCAAATTAACATAATTTTTCGATTTTGGGGCTATAAAAAGTGTTCGATACAACCAATGTATTCGACTAAAGAATGTTCGAATTAACAGTGTTGAAATAATATAGAATAATAGGAAAATAGATCGGGACCAGCCAGCAACTTCGAGACATCCGTAGTATTCGAATAAAGAGTGTTCGACACAAACATGTTCGACTGTATAAGGATTTATTAACCCAAGAATATTATATTTTTACTGAGGCCAGAGGCCAAGGTAAATACATGTATATTATTCTTGGGTTAATAAATCCTGGTATTCATCGAATTGAAAGTCATTAATTGTTTTATTATATGACACATTTTATATGTTGCTTTCACCCTTAAAATAAGCTTTTATCACAAAGTTTCTTTGGGTTACTTAGCTTGGTGCAAGATGTTAGAATTTTATATTCACCGTGCATTACATTGTACGAGGTGAATATAATGTTTTATCAAAGAATTTTACTAGAGACGTCAGCCAATCAGAAAAGACATTATCTGAAGTCATATAATAATCATAATTATTGTTCCATTAAACTGAAAGTACAAGAAATCTTGTCAGTAGTATCCATTTAATAGCCTTTTAAACAGCATTAGAGAATTAGTTAAATCCTAAGGTACTGTGTGTTGAATGGTTCCGTGTATTCACATGCTATTTCAATTCTATGTGGCCGCCATATCATCAATTTAACTACCACTGTACTATAGGATCCCTGATATACATGTATTTTACACAAAAACACAAACTGTTTTAAGTACAAATCCACTGTTTTGTTTTTGCATAGTAGAACATTAGATGTAGTTATTAAGTGAACTGTTGGTGAAAATTGGAAAAATAACTGATTCATTCTATATTTACATAAATATTAGAGAATACCTAAGGGGCAATTGGACATTTCAGAGAAACTGGCAACATGGTACACAAGACAAAGAAAAACAAAACAAAACAAAACAAAACACAATATATATTGGACACCAAATAACGTAAATAAGACATGAGCCCTCCTACAAACAACTAGAGGTACATGATTTTATTTTCTAATTTTTGTTCCCCCCACATTCTCTATTTTATAAAATTGATGACTCTCTGAACAAAATATTTACAGCCCAAAACAGTATATATAAAAATACAATGAATATCAATTGCTAAGTCACCAAAAGGTAAAAATATCAAAACCATAAAGACGATGAATACATAAAAGAAAACAAAATATCTTGCCTTTTAATTGTGGCTTAACAAATGATATTCACTGTGTTTTTATATTGAATATTTTTAGCCATCTCACAACATATATTTTGTTTATTATGACAATATACACATGTTTGTATCTTATATTTATTGATTGATTGATTGATTTGTGTTTAATGCCAACATTAGCAATATTTCAGCTATATTGTGGCGTGAACAAATTTTATTATTAACTTATATCTTATATTTCTAGATATATAAGGGCAGGAACAGAACTCACATGGGATTATAATTATGAAGTTGGAAGTGTGCCAGGGAAAATTTTGTACTGTTATTGTGGCTCGTCAGAATGCCGTGGACGATTATTATGATGTTACAGTGAAACTTGCCCATGAGGTCACCTCTACAAAGCAGTCACATGTATTAAAAAGTCACCTTTTTCATGTCCTGTCACAGAAAAGTTCATATGAATTTAACCTTTTTGAAGAGGTCACCTGTCTTAAAAGACCACTTTTTCTTTGTCCCAAAGGTGACCTCTTAATACAGGTTTGACTGTATTTTGAAATTTATGAAAGTTTCTTGATACTTTTGATTATAGAATGTGTTATTGCTTTGCAGATCTATATTTTCATACAAACTATTTAAAATATATATAAAGGCCGTTAGGGGACATTGTGATTATCACAGATTTTAAAGCTGTTCATCACTTAGATATGATCCAGCATTTTGCAAGTACATTCAGAATTAGGGGTTGTGTGGTCGTGATCACATGGTAGTTGGATATACAACTAGTTGTGCAATAAGTGCTTATCACTTATCAACACTAAAGTTGTGAGTTCTAATCCCGCTCATGGCGAGGTGTACTCGATACAAAATTATGTGATAAAGTTTGTCAGTGACTTGCGACAGGTCTGTGGTTTTTTCTGAGTACTACGGTTTCCTCCACCAATAAAACTGACCGCCACAATATAACTGAAATACCGTTGAAAGTGGCATTAAACATCATAACACTAACCTAACATTTAAAATATATAAAAGCAATTGTTGTTTACTTTATAAGATGTATGACATTTGAATTTGCATTAAATATAAATTGATTTCTTAGCCCCGATACATTTCGTTGTTGTTTAAGCCTTCAAAACATGTTGAATTTAAAAAAAAATATGTTTCTTTAAATAAATGTTGTTCCATTGGCCAATTTATGTGGTGCTTAATTTAAGTCTTGAAGTTTCCCATGTTATTTTCTAAAGTAACTTGTAACAAAATTTAGGAGTGAAATCCAGGCCTTGTGGTCATAAAACTTTTGGGCATTTCTTTCTAACCATACTAAGGCCAAGTTCGAATGGGACCCGGGATCGAACTCGCGTTACTCAGGTTCCATATGAACCACCCGGGAAAGTGTTAAAAATAGAAACAATGATGCAATTGAACTTTTGACCTTGTTACTCTTCTAACCCAGCGTCGACCCAGGGTTATTCGAGATCCAAGATGGCGTCAGGGGGAAATGATGCAGAATTGTAAGTTTGTATTTTGATCATTTTAGACTTGAATTGTCAAATTGATCACATGTTTTTGTTTATTTCAATACTTTTTTATGATTTTGCTTTTGATTGCTGTGTCAATCTCGGATGAGGAAGGGAACATCGTCGTCTTATGGGCCAAATACATTGTATGTACCATGGTATATGTGTTTACGTTTCTACACGGGAGAGACTTTTCAAACTTCTAATTGTCTTAAACAAGCAGAAAATCATACAGGATTTGAATCGAGTAAGCAGGAGCATATTGATATATAATGTGCAGATTTACTCCGCCTGTTCGTGGTCAATGATTAATGTTAGATTAATGGTGGGAGTTACTCGAGATCGCACAACAGCGTCCAAATGGAAAGTTGCGCACGCATCCAATTAATAGTAGTATGACGTCACCCAACCCAACACCAGGGTTCCTATTGGGTTCCAACCGAACTTGGCCAATTGTAATACTGCATAAAATAAATGCTTTGTTCTGATTGGACATTAAAAAAACAGCCAATTGTAATACTGCATAAAATAAATACTGTGTTCTGATTGGACATTAAAAAAACAGCCAATTGTAATACTGCATAAAATAAATGCTTTGTTCTGATTGGACATTAAAAATATAGCCAATTGTAATACTGCATAAAATAAATACTGTGTTCTGATTAAACAATTTTGGAGTATGAGTATGAAAATCTTATTCAAAAGTATTATGACCACAAATCCAGATCTTCCAGAAGGGTTACCATACATTGTTTTATTAAAGTTCATTGGTGTAATGTAAAAAGAAGTTATATTGTATTATGTGTATGACTGACATGTTACTCTAGAAATGGTGTATACCGGTATTATGTTGATATAATGCAGGCTTCCACTCTACATATATTGAATGGGGATTATAAACTCGAACTAGGTTTTTTTCTCCGGAGATTTTGGGAGCAAACAGGGATGCAGATAATGCACCAATGTGGGTAATATATAGTCGTTTATGGTCATTTTCATGGATGTTGAAAAATGTATGAAAAATTTATGACATTGATATCTTTGGTGAAAAGAGCAAACTGTTTTCAAGTTGAAAATATGTATATGAAAGGAATCTCAGTTCAGAACAGAAATCTGCTATTTGACTGAAATAATGCTATTTTGTTAAAATTACAGCTAAGAACTGTAGTTGGGTACAATTCAATCTTCATGGCTCGTAAATATCGGAAATCGTAAAAATTTCATCTTGTGTTGTAATATTCCTTTGGCAGCTGTCACATGATCATTATTTTGTTCACAGCTTTAATCAATACATGTACATGTATGTATCTATTGTTGTCATTGATTTAGAAATGTATTTGTCTATGATATTCTATTAAATTTTTAATAAAATTTTTATGTTTATGATTTATTTTTTATACGCCCGTCTCGAGACGGGCCGTATTATGTGATTGGGTATGGCGGGAGGCGGGCGTCCACACAGGTTTCCGCACAATAACTTTAGTTCTGTATATTGGATCTTTACCAAACTTGGCCACATGATTCCCCTGTGGAAGGGGAAGAACCCTATTTATTTTGGAGTCATTGGGTCAAAGGTCAAGGTCACCCCTACTATAAATATAATTTTTGACAACAGGGTCGTTTCCGCACGATAACTTTAGTTCTGTATATTGGATCTTTACCAAGCTTGGCCACATGATTCCCCTGCAGAAGGGGAAGAACCCTATTTATTTTGGAGTCATTAGGTCAAAGGTTAAGGTCACCGTTACTATAAATAGAATTTTTGACAACACTGTCGTTTCCGCATGATAACTTTAGTTCTGTATATTAGATCTTTAACAAATTTGGCTACATGATTTCCCTGTGGAAGGGGAAGAACCCTATATATTTTGGGGTCAAAGGTCAAGGTCACCGATACTATAAATATAATTTTTGTCAACAGGATCGTTTCCGCACGATAACTTTAGTTCTGTATATTGGACCTTTACCAAACTTGGCCACATGATTCCCCTGTG
>MJUT01047296.1:588885-606522 GCA_002080005.1 Gigantidas platifrons
GTTGCAGCTACGTGTATTTAATTTGATACTCACATCACGTGCAGTTACGTTTATTTAATTTAACTGGAGTTTGCACTTGTAAAGAGTTAAGACTATAATTCACAACTGGTGAAAAATGAACGCTAGAATCTGCAACTGGTGAAGAATAAACACTAGAATTTGCAACTGGTGACTTGATGAGTGAGGTTTGGACCTGAGATTGACATTGAGTGCTGATTGGGGATTGTCCGGGTGAAGGTGGCGTAATGTTTCTATTTGGTGATGTTACTGGTGAACTGTGTGAAGGATGATTGTTTAGCAAAGGTACAAAATGGTTAGGTGTCCAAATACCGCCAGTGAACAGTGCCATGGAAATCCACATGATAGTTAGGTGCCATTAGACCAAACATTTGACGGACTAAACGCGTATTGAGAGTGGCTTGTAGAAAGTCTGATGACCCATTACACGGAGGATATACACAATTAATGTTCATACAAAGTACATCAGATGCTGGCATAATGGCCCAGGGAGAAGCAGACCGAAAGCATAAAACGGTCCTATCTCGTCTCTCAAGCATTGGAAGCATTGTAAATCAATGCTCCCACTGAAGCCAGCAGCGTCTTGGAGGGTCAGGTTTTCACAGGAGTAGTGGAACCAGGAACTGCAGCCGTCACATCGGATTACTTCTGTAGTACAGTTCTGACGACAGGCACCACATGGGTAGAACACTGACCTTTTGGTATAGGCCACTAGCGTTTATGTATTTAAATGTTAAATTGTTATAATCACATTTTTAAGGACCAAAACATTATTTTTGCAAGGTCTGCAATATATCCTTTATTTCCTTATAAATATTTACTTTTTTCGGCTCACTCAATTTTTATCGTTTCTGGAATTAGTCATGCAATTATAAAGGAAAATCTGAAATGTGATAAATGTTTTCTTTATGATAGAATAAGATCATAAATGAATAAATAAAAGATATTCTGATGAATACCAATTACAAAATTCCGGAAAATAATTATGTCCGATTCCGATTGGGTTTTACATTACCGCGACCTTTTTGTAAGTAAGAACACCGAATTAATGAATAAAATGGGAAATAAACTGAAAAAAAACATCTTAAATAATTATTTTAATACATTATGTGTATATTTTAGTTTATTTTGTGTTTATTTGAGTAAAGAGACGGACCGTATTTCTCATCATAAAAGTGATACAATTTCCGATTCCTGTGGATTATCGTTGCTAAATATTATGTACGTTTCATAAATTTAGTAACATATCTGTTGAGTTACAAGGGTCTGTGATATTTGTTCCCGTATTTGGTGGTATAAATTGGCCACGAAGCTTTAATAATTGTTTCTGCAGAATTCGGCACAGTTAATTCAATAACATATATGTGGAGCTACACGAGTCGGAGGATTGTTGCTAGTTTGTCAGTGACTTCCGGCAGGTTTTCTCTGGTTTCCTCCACCAATAAAGCTGACCGCCACGATATAACTGAAATATTGTTGAAAGTGGAGTTAAACACCATAACCCCCTAACCCTCTTTTTGTTTAATGGTCCTTATACGGTCTTAGCTCTGAGATGATATCCGATACTCTTTGCTCCTTTCTCCCACCGGAAAAATAAATCTCCCTATGAAAAAAGGTTAATAAAAAAGTTTTGTTCATTTTTAATAAAAATCGTAAACGTTGAACGCTAAATTTATAAATAACGAATTCGAAACGTGAAGTCAAAATCCACATTTCATCTATCGGAACATCGTCGGTAAACCACGGTTGATTCCGATACGTTCCTCTCNNNCTCCATCACCCGTGGGTCAAATCGCTTGTAAACATTCGTACTCATGAATATTCAAAGTTTCGAATTAACCAATCCAAATCACGTTTATGAAAGTGAAACTCTTTGGTATCGGAGTTAAAAAATCGTTCTGTCGGCCCATGAAAATGTGTGGATGAAGTGTAGTGCGGTATAGAAAGTCCCTCAATTCTTCACTCCAAATTTTTGCAACAGGTCCGATATTTTTAACTTTTAACCAAACTCATTAAGGAACGATTTGATTGGTTGAATCGCATTAGAAGTTTATAATGCGAAGACTTATGAATTATTCATGAGTACGAATGTTTACAAGCGATTTGACCCACGGGTGATGGAGAGAGAGGAACGTATCGGAATCAACCGTGGGTTACCGACGATGCTATCGGAACGTCTTGTTGATTATTGATCATTAATGTTATCAGTTTCATCTGTATCATGAATTATGTTTTAAATGTATTCGATTAAATGATAATGTTTCATTACCTTTCTGTCATTTTAGATCATTTAAAAAAAATATATTTTTTTTTGTTTCCTCATTTTCTCCTTTGATCTCCTTTCTCTCACCCTTTTTCTCCTTTCTCCCACCCTTTCTCCCTGTCTCCCTTCCCCCTCAATAAAACACGATCGAATTATTTTTTGTTTATGTTTGTTGTATTTTTTATCTGTTATGATACACTGACGTCTAACGACATCCCGGTTCACGTAAAGGTTAATATTTTCAATCGTCCAATCAACTAAATCTCTAAGTATCAAAAACCGAGTGCTCGTCAAGAAATAATGTCCGATTGGTAGATATATATATTAAATTGTCTAAGTCTTGCATATGATTAGACGGTCAAGGATGAATGAAAGTCAGTCCTTGATCCCATACGGGATGCTGTTAGGTCGTAGTGTATCGCCAAAGAAAACAAACATAAAAAGATTGAACAAACATCTAACTTTAATTAGACTGAATAAAACAGATATTAATTCCGAATATCTTCAAGCCTATTTTCTTATGGATAGCCTCGATATGATTAGCCATAAACCGATTTATATCTCTCTGTCATGAATAAATCATTGGGAAAGTGAATACTAATAATCACATATAAGACAATGATAGCATACCATTCACGTCCTTGTAATGAAACCGCATCAGTGGGGTCGGTTAGGGGTTTGACTTAATACCGGATATGAGTCATATCCGCGAATATGGATTCAATTTCACGAATAATTATGAATAATATTTTTAAAATGGTTGCAGAAATTTAGTAAATTTTACTTTAATACAATAAAGTACAACATAATGAACAGAAATACAAAAAATGAAGAATTTTTACCTAAGAATGTCGTAGTTATGAGGAAAACAACGCCGCGTTATCGGCAAACATATAGAAAGTCATATTCGTGTCTACTGATATTCACGAATATGAATAATATTTTTAAAATGGCTGGAGAAATTTAGTAATTTTTACTTTAAAACAATAAAGTACAACATAATGAACAGAAATTAAAAATGAAGAGTTTTGACCTAAGAATGTCGTAGTTATGAGGGAACTAATGCCGCGTTATCGGCAAACATTTTTAAAATGGCTGGAGAAAGATGCAATTAATTTTCATTTCCAGAGTATTTTAACATTAAAGGCGGAAGATTTTGTTATATTTTGTGGGGTAAGTAACGTTACTTTTAAAACTTTATTAATGTTTCATATCAAGTTATCAACACGTGGAATAATATGTCTGTTCTCACAGGTTTTTTATTCTCCATGTTCGACATAGTATCTAAATTATTTTTATGTATTATCAAGGGGTCGAACCTAATTGGTTGGAGAAGGGGTTATTTTGGTTGGAGACCAACAAAATGGCGGAAAATCCCGTCAAATTTCAACACCGGTAAGTGCATTCCCTGCTATTGTCGGTGTGTCATTGAAATGTGTGCTTTGATACCATTGCGTTTCGGCAACTTGATTATCAGTAATGACAATGTGTGTTTGTTTTAGGACATAGGTTTGCCCTAAAAAAAAGCTATTGACATAAAACCGACCGGAAAAACACGATATTTTTTGTCATGGGTACATAAAAGGACCATTTCTGTACATTTTACGGATATATTGTTAGGTTTTTTGTGTCATATATGTTCACTGCTTTATTCTAAGTAAATATGAATGTTCAATTATTGTATTTAAACCTAAAATAACGAGTTTTTACCAATTAAGCATTTTTTTGGTTGGAGACTCGAGGTATATGACACAAATGGTTGGTGCTAGTTTTCTTAAAATAATTCTTTCAGAGTGATGACGACAATGTTCATAATATATATGGTGCAAAAATAATTTCAGATTAGTTAAAACATTTGCTAGTTGCTCTATAAATGCAAAATATATCGGCATAAGTCAAATTAAATCTATTTTAAATGTCCCCTTCAGAGTAGACATTTGCATTTCGTGCATTTTAGGTCGTTATTGATGTTACAAAATAACGTGGCCGGTCTGCTTGAACTTCAAACTGTCACCGTGGACGAATCTACTATTTATATGTAACACCAGGTTCTCGTACAAATAACAACAATCGGCTATTCATAGTATTGTATTAGAATATAAAAGGTATAATAATTGTCAATTGATTCTAAAAAAATGGATCTATTTTCAGCTGAAAAATGCCTCGTTATGAAAAAAGGGGTCCTACCCTAAGTATATACAGAACAAGGAAACAACAATTCTTTTCCCCTATTAAATGTGGTGGCAAAAAAATATGCTGTCGACAGACGCCGAACAAACCAGTTATAAACACACCCATAAGGCGAGGATCGCCCTATTATTGTTTTGGAAATGTCTGTTCCAAGTCAGGATCATTACGGTTTTCTGGCTGTAGACTGATTTTGTCTGTTTATTTACTTATGAGTTTTGACTTTCCCTTTGGAAGATTGTTCGGAGTTCAGTAATTTTGTTATTACCCTTATTGTATGTCACCCTCGCCCTTTCTGAACAGGATCCTGAGTGAATCCCCAAAGCGTGACCTAAGAGAACCACTATGTAAACGGAGTCTGCGTATGAGTGGAAATGAAATACAAACAAGTAAAAAGAAACTCCCAGTTGCTGACAATCCGGATATGTGTAGACAAAACAGCCAATGTTTACAGTTGTCTGACGATCCATGCGTCAATGAAACAATATTACTACTTACGAAACTCACAGACAGAGGAAAGCTTGATACAAACAACATTGCCTATTCAGTTTTTAAAGATACGTTGAAATGGCATGGACAAACAAATTCTTCCCAAATGAGATATTCAGACAATACTAAAGAGTTTTCTGGATAGGACGTAGGCTCTTTGGTGGAAAATTTATCCGCTTCATGCGGGGATTCGCCAAACCCCCCCCCCTCATAATTATATGGCCGTTCCCTTAGCAAATTATATGTCACTTGATTCTAGCACCAATAGTTGGTATGGTATAGTTGAGGCAGTCATAAAGTAAGTGGATCATAAAATATATCTCTGCTGGCTCCGCTAGCGGCCCAGTTTATTTGTCCAACTGGGACCAAAGTTGGATTGTTTGTAAAAGACCTCACATAGAACATTTCTGCACAGTTCAAATTATTTTGCATTGTAATTTCATAGGAGAACATGTTTTGAAAATCGATCAAGCAGAATCGAAGAACTCCTCTGGTAGTCATTTATTTTATCAAACCAGAGCGAAATATAGATCGATTGTAGGGGGACCTTCCACTCAACATCCCTGCCAAGTTTGGTTAATATCCGTCAAGCGGTTTCATAGAAGATGGAAATGTGAAAAATTAACAGACGGACGGTTTTCTGTACGTGTGTTCGTTTTGGTTATTATAATTATATTGTGTTGTTTGTAGTTATTGTCTGTTCCCTTGACCAAGTCTTTGTCCCTGGATTGTCACGAATTTTGATCACTGTTCTAACCTTTATCCCTTTCACTTCACTTCTAAAATAATGAGGGGCCCGGGCGGCTCAGTGAGTTAGGTCGCTGGATCTAACAACTCTTACAAGCCTATCACCAATACGGCGTTGGTTCGCGCCCGGCTTTGTAAATGACAAAAAGTGTACACTCGACTAGCAGCCGAAAGTGATAAAGTTTACCAATTTGCTTGCCCATGGTCGGTGGTTCTCTCCGGGTACTCCGGCTTCCTCCACCACTAAATCTGGTCGCCATGATATAACTGAAATATTATTGAAAGTGGCCAAAAATCAAAATCAACCAAAATGATGACGAAAGATCAGCATGTCAACTTCATTGAACACCAAGCACAGTGACCTCTAGAAATGTCCCACCGAAAAGTGTTACGGTCAAACATCAGAGACACATTGCAAAAAGAAACAACCCTATTAGACTGGGAAAGGGGGGCTAATTTTTTGAATGGCTGTCCTGGTGAGTAAATAAATGTCCCATTTGAGACATTTAAGTCAATAATTATAAATATTATTTCGTATATAAATTGCTGCATTTTATTTCTAAAATTAGGATTTAATAGTAGTTGCATAGTGCATTCTGACGGGACAAAACATCCAGTGTTAAGTTTTCTTTCAGTGTCTAAACAAAACCAAAAATAAGTCATATACCTCGAGTCTCCAACCAAAAAAATGCTTAATTGGTAAAAACTCGTTATTTTAGGTTTAAATACAATAATTGAACATTCATATTTACTTAGAATAAAGCAGTGAACATATATGACACAAAAAACCTAACATTATATCCGTAAAATGTACAGAAATGGTCCTTTTATGTACACATGACAAAAATATCGTGCACTTTTTTCCGGTCGGTTTTATGTCAATAGCTTTTTTTAGGGCAAACCTTTGTCCTAAAACAAACACGCATTGTCATTACTGATAATCAAGTTGCCGAAACGCCATGGTATTAAAACACACATTTCAATGACACACCGACAATAGCAGGGAATGCACTTACCGGTGTTGAAATTTGACGGGATTTTCCGCCATTTTGTTGGTCTCCATCCAAAATAACCCCTTCTCCAACCAAATAGGTTCGACCCCTTGATTATACGACAAAATGAATTAATTTTCGTATATTTTTTCAACGAAATCATTAGATAAATGATTAAATTTCCGTACAAATTAATCATACTGACCGTGGTAAACTTTATCACTTGCGGTTGCGAGTCGAATGCACCCTTTTTGTTATTTACAAAGCCGAGCGCGAACCCACACCGTATTTGCGTATGAGTTGTTAGATCCAACGACCTATCTCATTGAGCCACCCGGCCCCCTGGCATATAAATGTGAATGCTGTCGCTTCCATGACAGGAAATGGGCGAAATAAATTAAGAACGTATAAGCTTTTTAAGTCTGAGTATGATAAGCTTTTTAAGTCTGAGTATGGTGTTGGAAATTATTGTAAGGTGTTAGTGCATTTTAATGATCGTAGTGCTTTTGCAAAATTTAGGTGGGGGTTGCCCCTATAAGATTGGAAACTGACCGATATCAAAATTTAAAACATGAAGAAAGATGTTGTTTTAATTGTTCATATTTAATTGAGGATGAAACCCATGTTATTTTACATTGTCCTGTTTATTCTGATTTTAGAAACAATCTTTTTACTGAAGTTTTAAAAGTTAACATAAATTTTCTGAGTTTGTCAGATTGGCAGAAAATGGTATTTTTAATTTCCGATTCAAGATGTTTTTGGAATAGTTGAACTTGCCAAAACCTGTAATTTTATCTTAATAAACGCAATGAAGTTTTATATTGTAAATAATAATTTATTTATGTATTTATATTTGTATTACCTGTATGTACCTGTTGTTATATGGTGTCTTATCGTCTCTCGTAAATCTGTATTGATTTGCATGTGTGTATGTTCCAGACCATACGCGTATTTGGACCGTACGCGTACGGTCCGGACCGTATGCGTATTTTTTCAAAATACCTATACGGTCGGACCGTACGCGTACGGTTGGACCCTACGCGTACGGTCTACCTAGTTTTAAGAGATTATCGAGGCTTCAAAAATATTTTACAGATCAACGTTATTCGAATCTAAAATATATTTAAAAAAAGTTAATTATCGCAGTTGGTACAATTTATAAATAAGTATAATTTAATCTATTACAAACTTACATGTCTTGAATTTAGCATGTTCGTAATAAGTGAATTCTGCTCACTCGCAGTTAACAAAATAGTTTGAAATTGAATAAAGTTTTTAAAGTAATCGCCAGTAAACAGAATGTGGGAAGAAACATTTGACGCATATTTAGGTCGAATACATGTTTGCCACAGACGGAGACTTACAGACTGGAACTGAGACCGACTCACAGACAGAAACTGAGACCGACTCACAGACAGAAACCGAGACTAACTCGCAGACAGAAATCGAGACGGATTCACATACCGATGAAGAGACAGGTTCACAGACACGAACTGTAACTGACGCACAAATTGAGCCTGGCAGTGCCCGCGGGGATTCGATGGTCGACTCAGCTGCTCAAAGACTAACGTGTTTTCCGTTATGGCTGACATACATGTACAACCGACCCGAAAACGAACTGAAACGACCGAAATATCTACCGAGACTTACGATGTTACAGATTACAGACATATACAGGATGAACTCATGGCAGATGATGACTTTATGGTACTGAACAACATTATAGGTGACCCTACTGACGACAGAAACTGTACCGTGAAAACAGACGACGGACAAATTACAACTCACGACAGTATATCTGTTGAAAATACGATGAGAAAATATAAGAAAGTGTCAAAGTCTAATGCAAAAATTGAAAAAGGTAGTTTTGTAACCGTAAGAATACCTATTGTTGATGGGGCATCTGGTGATCTACCACGATTATTGTTTAGGGTTGATGATATTATTGGTAAAGATGCAAGTTTTTACAAATTATATGGTGTTTTGTTTAAAGTAATAATAATTATGATAAATGTAATTTGTAAAACTCAATAAAAGTTTATGATATAATGTTAGTATTGAAAAAAACCCATATGGTCTAAATACCCGTATGGTCCAGCTCGTACTAGACCGTTACTCATACGGTCGGACCATACGCGTATGGTCGGACCGTACGAGTATACTCATACGGTCCGGACCGTACGCGGTCCAAATACGCGTATGGTCTGGAACATGTATATAACATGTTTAATTTTGTTAGTTGGTATTTTATATATGTATGCATAAGGTGAGACGTTAATAAAATATTGAATTGTAAGCGGGATAAAGCTGGTTCGAATCTCGCACACGGCGTACTATTTTCTTTTCGTTTTACATTTATACTTTTATTTGTCACCCAGTTTTCCGGTTGTTGACTGATTTTGTCTGTTTGTTGATTTATGAGTTTTGACTTTCCCTTTAAAAGATTGCTCGGTGTTCGGTAATTTTGTTATTACCCTTATATACCGTATACTTTTTTTTTTATTCTTTTCATTCTTATTAACTATTTTCAGACGTGTGAAACATGGATGCACTACAGATGCCAAGGTATCGACCGCACCGAGCGGGACCAGTGGAGACATGTTCATTATGTGGTACTTTATTGTTTTAAAATAAAAATTACTAAATTTCTCCAGCCATTTTAAAAATATTATTCATATTCGTGAAGTTGAATCCATATTCGCGGATATGACTCATAGCCGGTATTAAGTCATACCGGTCGGTTAGTGTACTCGCCAGGAGTGCCGTAGATCGTGGGTCAAGTCAGTTCAACTGGAGCTGAGAGTAAAGCAAATTTACTCCCATGTTCAGGTCAAACCAAAGATGGGTGAAATTTGTTTTTGTTGCTTCGCCGCTAACCACTCAGCAGTACTAGGATTACGAACAAAGAATGGTTGTAGCGAAATCAGGATAATGTGGCCATGTGGAGCGAAATGTCGACTGTCTTACTGTTGTTTCAATGAAATAGCACTATGAAAACCCAACTAAGCGAGCTTGTCCAGTTTTAAGAGGACATAATGATTTCACTGGATGTAGCTCGTTCTCGCCTTGATATAGCTGGGGGGGAGGTGATAATTTATCGTTAAACAACAATCTTTCCTTCAGATGATACAGAGGCGTAGGAGTCACTGCAAACTAGGAGCACATGCCTCCACTGGGGCATATATCTCCACCTTGAAGTCTGGAGTGAAACAGTTTAGAAAAGAAGGCTGTATTTTTTTTGTTATCAGTCATGGTTTTAAAAACGAACAAAAAATGGGAAGGGTATTCTTTGAAGTCATGTGACATGGTTTTTTTTATTTGAGTTTGTTTCGAATATAAAAATATAGACGATAAGATAAAGATAAAGATATTTTAATTCCAATGAAGGTCCCACAAGGGGGCAAAGTCATTACCATGATTATATAACAGTAATAAATTATACAAAGAAACAATACAAACTGTCAAATCATTTCAATATATACATAATATATCTCTGTTGAATTATGTTCAGTGGTGACATAAAAAAAAACAAAAACAAAACAAAAAAACCCCAGATTTGGTCAACAAGGATGCAAGTATTATAACTTGATGACACTTTCAAAACATGTATATATTGTATTCAAGTATTTCACACAAAATAAATAAATAAACAAAGTTAATTTTAATCGTAAACGCAAACACAATGTCCTCCTCTTGACTGATGGACATGTACAACATAATTGTCGTCAATATGCAGGAGTTACCAAGGGCAGGAGTTACCAAGGGCAGGTGTCACCAAGGGCAGGAGTTACCAAGGTCAGGTGTCACCAAGGGCAGGAGTTACCAAGGGCAGGTGTCACCAAGGGCAGGAGTTACCAAGGGCAGGTGTCACCAAGGGCAGGAGTTACCAAGGGCAGGAGTCACCAAGGGCAGGTGTCACCAAGGGCAGGTGTCACCAAGGGCAGGAGTTACCAAGGGCAGGTGTTACCAAGGGCAGGAGTTACCAAGGACAGGTGTCACCAAGGGCAGGAGTTACCAAGGGCAGGTGTCACCAAGGGCAGGTGTCACCAAGGTCAGGTGTAAAGTAGGACTTGTATTGCTTTACTATATATAGTAGTCATTTGCTTAATTTTATATGATCAAAAATTTAAACCATATTAAGGAAATAATAATTGCCCTCCTCGTGACTAATGCATCTGAATGAACATTATGGTCACTCGGAGGCAAAAGTCACCAAGGGCAGGTGCTTGGTAGGACAACATAATGTGTAGGCTTATATATCATAGCTCTGATGTCACCAACAAGAGATAAATCAGGTGCTTATATATCATAGCTCTGATGTCACCAACAAGAGACAAATTAGGTGCCCCAGCCTATTGTTTTTCATACATATTAATAAAAGAGCACAACTCATAAAATATACAAAAAAAATGTATCAGTATTCTCATTACTCATTAGCCACATTAGTTTATTTTTTTATATCTAATTTAGTAAAGTTACTACAGTTTATATTATTATCTATAATGGATATTAGCTTATGTCGTTCGTTTTTCAAACTATTATATCATCTTCAATTTCTCCACTGGAGCACCTGGGACACACTCTATTATGTCGAGGGATACTCATTGTAACGTAATCAACGTCACTTTCGTTAGTCGTTGATCTTTCTACGATATTTTCACTTTGAAAGTTGTATTTTCCCTATTAGATAAATATTTCGTGAGAAAATAAAACACTGTTGATTAAATATCGGATTTATTCAATACAAGTAAGTGCAGAAATGAATGAAAACTATTTAAACCCATTTTAAAGACACATAATAATCATAATGTCCGACAACGAATCCTTTCAGCTTCTGGAAACGACACCTTTCAGATTTAAATCAGATTTCCGTTAAATCAAAACTTTTACCTGAATACATCTAACTGTCTAGATACACAGGATTCAGACTACATTTTCCGCTAAACATGTGACGTCATTTTTTTTAAGTGTCCTTTATTTAATAAGGAGGGGGAAACTGTGTTAAATGAGATTTATAAAGATAACCAGAACCTCCTAAATTTATCAGATAAACAAAAATATTTATGGATTTTAACAAATGAAAACATATCCATATTATTCAAACTTTGTAATTTCCTGGTTATTGGATTTGGGATAAGATTTAGACAAATTCTTGATAATAGGAGGAGTTCATAGTTAAATATTTCACAACTGCATCATCAGCCCTACATGTCATATAGAATAATTATATCTATGTTGTATTTACTTTTATTTCTTTTGGCTTTTCTTTCTATACATTCTATCTGTTATCTGTTTATGCACCTTGTGGACCCAAAATTGGATGAATAAAATCTGATCTTATCTTATATTTACCAGATTACGGTGCAAACTGTATTTGATTTGTAAACAATGGATTGTTCAAGTAATCCGTACTTGCTGTCAGGGCCGTAAATTGGTATAAGTTTAACAGGAGGCGGCGGCCCCTGAAGCTGAGCAGGTTTTCATGCTTTATCCTTCTTTTTGGCTTTTCCCGAGCTATGTTGACTTGGTTTCAGAGAAACAATTTTCTAACCTAAAAAATGAAAATACACACTACATAACCCATAATTTTAATTATTGAATTAAAATTATTACAACGTTGTAATATTTGGTGTTATGGTTGGTTAATCATTGAACGTTTATCATTATGCCTTTTCAAAGGATAGTGCAACTTTTCTGTGACCTGAAGAATCCCAACGCTTCAGAACTTCCACACATTCAATATGGCCAACATCGTCATTTCTGTGTATCTGAAGCATTGCCAGACCACACAATCTACTTTCGATCATTGTTGACCTGTTCCAAGTTTTAAGTCGCCGTAGTGCAGAAAACGATCTCTCACACCTGCAAGACCCTACAGGCAATGTTAACTGAAGCAATAGTATTTGTTTTATATTTAGAACGAACTGCGTATGTGTAATCGCTTGTTCTATGGTACATTTTGATCCGATTTTCTTAATAGAAGTCAAAGTTTTCCACCTGTGAACCTCTTAGGATAAGTCATCAGGGTATGGGATGTCATTTTGATATTCATCAACAATAGAACCTACAATGTCGTCCGTTAAATTCCGGAAATACCGTGGAAGCAAGTAGAATCCATAAAGCATTGGCTTAATGTCGTCCGGAAAATAGGTCGTTTGGATGTTTGATGATATGATCAACCAGTGGGATAAAATGTTTATCCTGAAATGCTGTTCCACAGTTTCAGCTGCTGCATTTGCTCTACGACGCTGGTGTCCAGATGTTCGCGGTTTGTTGATCGATCGTAATTTCGTTCTTATTGGCGATTGTACATGCTCTATTGAAAAGTCCGTCAAATGCTTCCTCGGCATTTTCTCGTATCTCGAGAAAAGATGTAGCTAGAGTTCGAGCTTGAACGCGTGCTTCCACAAGATCACAGTTTTCAGACTGAAGTTCTATGGACAAAGGTCTTAAGTATCCTAGTAGGAACTGGGTTACGATTGTGACCACTAATATTTCAAAATTAAGTAAAGTCAGTTTATAGAATTTTGCATCTGAGTTGCCGACGGTTTGGTTTTGAAATTCAGCAAGTATATCAAGAACCTTGTCATAGTGTTTCAACCGCCAAGTTAATGTATCAGTTCGTGATGTCCATCGAGTTTCTGCTAGTGTTGGCAGGAGTCGTTTTTCCTGGTTAAATAGACCTTCTTCTTGATCATACATCAAATCAAATTTAACGGCGACTTGACCTTCATCTTTCTTACAGATTTCATAATATTTCTATGCATACTCGACGCACTGATGAACCATGTGATTTTTCCTAAAATTTCCATAAAATTTCTGACAACTGTTGACAACGACAAGATTTAGGCAGTGCGACCGCCAGTGTATGAAATACTTCGCATTTGGAAGCTCTTGAATAATTCTCGTCTTGACTTCTCCAGACATCGTAGAACATCCGTCATAACCTTGTCCTCTTAAACGTGTCAAATCGAAACCCCATTCACAGAGTATATTTAGTAATGCATGTTGATATTGTCTCTGCAACAATCGTCCTGAATATAGCTGAAAAATTGCTCGCTGGACGTTAAACACCAATCAATCAATCAATCAATCAATCAATCGTTTTAACAAGGTCTATAAAACCACAGAAATCTTCCGTCACATAGCATACATCGTTTTCGGTATAACAATACCGAATGTAGATTGAAAGCTGCGCTTGATTCGAGCAGTCTGAGCGCATTCGCCTGCCATTACACTGAAGAAATTGGATTGATTACATCTGCTTACAATTTGACTTCTGATTTCCAATTTCGCAACAATGAATGAATGCATTCTTGGCAACTGGTGACAAGTATTTCCCATAAGAAATGTTCTGTTCAATATGTTCCTTCAGTACCAAGTACTTTTCATTTCGAACACACCTTGTCATTAATCAACGTGTTGGCTAAACTAAATCATTAAATTAGTGCTATCAAATAATACATGTTTTTTTCCCTTTGTTTCTTATCTGTTTTTGTTCCTTCATTTTTATTTTTTTGTCAGACCGCAATAGGAGGCAACTACCTACATGCCTCCACATAATTTACGGTCCTAGCTGTAATATTAATACGTGGGAGTTTTCTGAAAATAGCCATCACTATATTATTGTCACGTACTTTCATCATCCAGGAATACAAATATGAAACTAGAATGTAGTTTTATCAAACTATTTTTTCTCCATTGCTCATCAGGCAAGTCTGTCCATGTGGCGTCACTGGTGTGACTAATATTGGAATTTGTGAAGGGAAAATATGCGGAAAAGGTTAATAGTCCCAAGGACATGCCGTGTTGCATGGTTATAGCCATATCACATTCATCTAAGAATATATCATGGTATCGGTCTCGTCATAACAGAGGGATATTTCATCCTGGATTCTACTAATTACTGACATTGTCTGGAATGTGGCAAAGTACAGAATACCTTAAGTGCGTACGTTAGTCCATTGTTGAAGATTACTAGGTGTTCTCTATATGAGATTTAAGAAATAATGCATTGATAGCCTGAATATATATTGATTTTACCACGAGCGATAGCGAGGGGTAAAATATCGGCATAAACGACCAACCCGTGGTAAAATCAATATATAATCAAGCCCTCATGAATTTTCAGTTGCATCAAATACACAGCTATATTTTTGATTGAACACATGCATCATTAAAACGCAACATAATATATTTCATTTTCGTGAATTTCTGTTGTGTTTTATTGTGTTTTTTTTTAAAGAATGAATAAAAATGAAGTTTTAAAAACTGACAAACTTAGGACATTTCTCTTTGAGAGCGGTGCAATTTCAAGTCAATACATTGCGAGCAATAATTTTCAGAATATTGAAGTAAAAAGAGTCCAACTGTATAAAGAATCTGAAATGAGGCGTTGTCAAAACAGTCGAAAAGGAGTCGTTCCCAAAAAGAAGCTGCATCTGAAATGGTGCGTTGCCGCGGATTTTTCTATAACTCAAAATATGATCTCATACGATTTGTACGCGGTATTGTTTTAGTAACACATATATATCATCATTTTGTGCTTCTTTCAACAACGTAATCCATTCATTTAAGGTTGATAGACGAAAATAAAACCAGATTTTTAAAAAAGCCTAGCGAGATACCCCATTTGTTTCGTATTTCTTTCAATGTAAGAGATATGCTTTTTCCTTCTGCATTTCATTTCTTCGTAGTAAAATGATGTTGTCATTCCGTCATGTATTCATTTTAACGAAATATACCTGATTTCTTCTTCTTTTTTCCATTCAAAATTTGTTTTTGCTGTCGAAACTGGATGTCAAATCCTAAATGGGGCGTTATCTGGTCTAAAAGGAATCGGTAACGCCGATTTCGTCTGAAAGGAGCGTTTTGAATATACACCGTGAGTCAGCAATATTTGTAGTGTTAAAGGGATATTAAAGCTCATTTTGGTAATTTTTTGTATCTCATGAAAACTTGTAGTTGGTTCAATAAATGATATTTATGAAAAAGTGACATAATTCGTTGATAATTCTGTCATATCTTGCGGTTTTCTCGGGGTTTTTCCAATAATTGAATTTTTTGCTTCTTGGACAAAAAATCATTTCGACCCTTTTAAGTGATATTTTAACGATATTATGGATTACATTGGCGTGCAAAGTATTTTTGGATTGTTCTTACAATTAAATTGAAAAGAAACAACATTCGTCACGAGTTGAAAAAATATATGTTAAAACGAGCTTTAATATCTCTTTAATGGATTTACAAAATTTAAGATGTAATCTTTCTGCTGGGTATTTATAGTAAATCTGATCAAATGAAGTAATACCATTTCTAAATTTAGCAGACATTGGATTAAATATGCCCCATATTTCACATCCATACAGGAGAATGGGTTTAATAGTAGATCTATGTATAATTGCTCAAATCATGTGACTACTAGTTTTAACTGAGGGATTTAAAAAATGCTTTTAAGCCCTTTTTGTACAACTCATCTCGTGCCATATAAACAAATGAAACAATATATCTTTAAAAGGTCCTAACCTCCTAAAAATGCGACACCTGCTTTATTTTCGAAACATTCCCGCCAATAATGTTTTGAATATTACCACGGAGGTAGCCGATTATTATTAACCAATCAAAAATCTTCTTTTTTCCCGCCGTATTTTGCCGACAGGAAGCCGAGTCTTTCATGGTGTCTTCCGGTGAAAGCAACATTGGAAGTAAAAATTATTAGTTGTTGACAATTCAAAGGCATACTCTGTTTGAAACCCATTGTTATGACTTGTATACAAACACCTCAATACTGTACACTAATTAATTGTCAAAAAGCATTACGCTTCACGTATTTCCCCTAATTATTGAGTTTCATTTGTGAGGTCCAGTTAGCTATTCACAAAATTTCAAAACATGACTGAAAATGAATAGTTTTATTGTGGGTTTAGCTACTTTTCTATATACAAAGCATTGAAATGCTTGTGTTGATCTTATTGTACAATGATAAAGAATGAATCTTTACTTGTTATGCTGATCTCGTTTGTTTCTGAAAAGACTTGATAGCTTCTGTATCCTTGATGTTTGGTATCAAATGATAAAATATACAATAAGGCAAGTTTTTCCTTATACAAACATTTTGTAGGTAGCGTATTGGTGCTAATTATATGAATAGTTTCACACTTCCAGTAATGTATAATTATCAAAGTTGACAATTTTGGGATAAATATGGAATTAATTTTAACATTATTACTGTTGTACGGCCCGGGGTATGCTTCTTTACCAACACTGTACGTGGTACGCTTCCGTACCCAAGGTTATAGAAACCATAGTAGGTGCATCAGCTTTTCATCAAAATCCCTTGTGTTTTTTATTTTGTCATTCAAATTCCTGATTTTTTAAGCACTATAAAGGTCTTGAGATAGTATCTCTTATTTCAAAATAGAAAGAATCTTATTTCGTTAGTATGATAAATTTCCCAATATTGTGTTTAGGAGATCCATTTCAAAACATGTGCCTGCCTGAAACCTATAACAGATTCTTGGGTTTGTTAATAACTAAATGTATTGCTCTAAGTGTAAAAACTTTCTTTTAACTGCAACCATAAGGAACTCTTTCCAAAAGATTTTCCTCCAATTTCTTTTTAAGCTCAAAATAAATTGTAGTGGTTGAGCGATTTTCACCGACCATCGATTAACAGTCGTTCTTCTAGGGACAACCAGGGATTCAGCCAGGATTTTGAGACCATTAGTGACTTTTGCGGCACACATTGTAAACAAGAATACAATAGGCATAATCTTATAATCAGTTACTTTGTCTTATTAGTTTGTAATGGAGATTGAAAAGAAGAAAACCTCCTAGGATGGGCAAATTAGCAACCAACTGATAAAACATAACATTGCCACTATTATGATCTAATACCACACAAATTGTAATACCCCCCCCCCCCTTTTTTTTTTTTTTTTT
>MJUT01047296.1:621243-639289 GCA_002080005.1 Gigantidas platifrons
TGGCTGCCAGGGCTCATAATGTGTTCTGATTGGTTGAAATTTTAAAAATCTTATTGTTAGAAACCACTAAGCCAATTGAATTGTGACTTTACAGGAATGATCATTGGGTGTTCCTGTACTAAATTTGTGAATCATTTGCTGATCGGAAATTCAAGATGGTCACCATGACTCGACTTAGTTTTAACATAGGACATATGGAAAAAATGTTTAAAAGTCTTCTCCTCTGAAACCAGCAAGTCAATTTAAAGCAAACATGGCATGAATGGTCCTTAGGTGGTCAACTTTCAAAATTATGTCCTGTGAGCCCGACCTCCATCCAAGAATGCCGCAGTCAGCGGACATAGTTTTAACATAGGACCCTATGGGAAAATTGTTTAAAAGTCTTCCCTCTGAAACCAGTCAGCCAATTTAAAGCAAATATGGCATGGATGGTCCTTGGGTAGTATACTTTTAAAATTGTGTCCGGTGACTACTACCTCCATCCAAGATGGCTGCCATGAGCAGACATAGTTTTAACATAGAACCCTATGGGATTTGAATAGTAACTTAGATGTATTCGGTATGCAGACATTCTTAAGAGGACTTAGTTATGTCAGGTGAGCGATACAGGCTCATGTGAGCCTCTAGTTTCTATATACTAATGACTAAATTTTCATGCACCGGAAATGACATACCGGAAGTCAATACATGGTTAAATCTGTACAGAAAATCGGATGCAGACGTTTCGTACCTAGATCGGGACTTAAAAAACGACGGAAGATTTGGGTCTGGGTCCCCCTATTTGCTCCCTCTTTTAAGAAAATCTGGATCCACCCTCGGTCTACTTTGAAAAAATATTATAGGTCCATACATCCGAGTTAATATTGTTTAAAAAAAAATATTGGACTTCGTCCCAAAGTTAGGTAACACCTATTATCATATTAATTTTCATCACAGTGATCCTGGTGATCAAATGTTGATTGGGGAAGCCATAAAACTCTGGTAGGTACATGCTCCACTAATTACAGGTAAGACCAGATGGTCTTCGATTACAGGTAAATTGGACATGACTTTTTTCGTTTTTATTAAAAGCTGCGACTAATATTTAGTATATTAATTCCAATTCAAGGTTAATTTTGAATATATATTTTCTTTTTTCAGGTTTCTGTTAGAAGATTATATTTACTATGTTTCTTAAAGGAAATAAAAATAAATAAAAGAGAATTTGTCTTAATAAAAAATGATTCTATTTTGTCATACCACTTCTGGTCTCATCATGACTTTAATTATGATCTGTAAAGATAGACCTTATACCAACATTTTGTAACATTGTTATTTAGATAAGAGGAGACAAACCCACACTGTCATCTTTTGATTGATGCTGTCTGCACATATTTCTATTTTTAGTAACATTAGCTAGGTGCGTGGGAAAGTTCACCTGAGCAGCATGCTT
The DNA here is from genome assembly GCA_002080005.1 of Gigantidas platifrons. Taxonomy (NCBI): domain Eukaryota; kingdom Metazoa; phylum Mollusca; class Bivalvia; order Mytilida; family Modiolidae; genus Gigantidas; species Gigantidas platifrons. The sequence goes on from MJUT01047296.1 coordinate 622,676, forward strand.
TTTTGTAGTTGACCGTTTAGGATTAATACATTGATAGCTTAGAAATCGGTGTTTTCTATGTGTGTAACTAAATAAGATAACATATTTATGTGCGTGCCAAAATTCATTTCTAAAAAAAATGCAATGTCGTGTACCAGACTCAAATAAGTTAAAATATGATAAATAATTATTCCCATATATCATAGCGATAATACCTTTTTCCATTCGTTAATTCAATTAAATGAATTACTTTTTTCTTTTTTAAATTCAGTTATATAGAGATAAAATACAAACAAACAGGACAAGAGCACCACCAGCCACTCCATATACCCAAAGGGACTTGTCTTTATCTCTTTTTTTTTTTTTTTTTTAATTACACGGTACACCTCTACTAAACTAATTTGGATTAGTCTAGTAGAGGAGTAGTTTTTTTGATTTTTTTTTATATGACAAAGAAAAGTCCATATGCCCATACCCTCAAAAAAAAAAAACAATTCATACATTTTAAAAATGCAAAGGAAAGAGAGCCAAAAGAAATAAATAAATAAATAAGCATTTGCCCTTATTTTTATTACATCCGTTCCGAATCTAAATACATGTAGTATGATATACAGTTACAAATAACTGTACAAATATGGATATTCATTTCTAATAATTATGGAAACAGCCCACATATGAAAAAGAGGGAAGAATTGTATTGAATATATATCAGTATTCTAAATTTAGATGTGACAATTTAACTTCCGGTATGAAAATCAATACACAATCAAAATTTTCAGACTTTTCTCTCCTGTACATCTAGCTTTTTATTTGCTAGGTCAAAAGATTGTATCATGAAAATGGAGAAATGGGAAATATTTTTTTTTTAAAACAACGAGAATAGGCCTATTTATTTACAACTGTCTGCTTTTATTTTGCAAGGTTGAATATAAAATTTGTTCTGATTAATAAATATTATGTCCATTAAAACAACATGTATGAAAACTTCTAGATAATCACTCAACTGTGACCAGATTTACGACTTCAGTCACAAATCCTGTGGAGAAACAGGTAAGATTTAGAAGATGGGGGCAATAAAAGTTAACCCTTTTCACTAATTCTTATGACCATTTTCCGGTGAATTAAGGTCTATCACAGTGGGAAAATGTTGGTGAAATTCCCACTGAAAGATTAATTTTATGTCAGTCACAATGATTTATCACGGTATGTCTCTGACCGTACTGTACCTACCGACCCTAATATTTTAGAGCATGTTAGCGGAAACATGGGTATTTTCTTTCTTGGCCCAAGTAATGATTCTAATTAAGATTAGATGTTTGTTGTATTTTTTTTGCCGATGTATAATAGTATAAAAATAAAGATAAACATACAACAAACAGCTAATTTTAATTAATGTCTTGTCTTGTATTATATTGTCTTGTCTTTTCTCTGTATTAATTTGTATTCTTTTGTGTTATTCATAATGTTATTGTCTGTATCTATGTTGAGGAGAGCTACTAGTAGCCTCTGTCTGTATGTAATCCTCATAAAATAAATAAAGAAGTCAATTAAATAGAAGTGTAATTTAACAGAACTGTATTTGAAGAGTTGTCATTATCAATTGGGGATTTAATGGTGGAAAATGGAGTTTTATTGGTGATGTGGATTGCAGCCTGCAAAATAAATATTTGCTATCACTTAACGAAACCATCAACTTCAATATAATGCTGTTATTAGTCCCCTACTGGCGATATTTGGTATGTGGCTATATCTAGATGAGTTACAGTTTAAGTTCGAATTTCGTTCCGGTGAATGATTTTTGGCTGAGTTATGGCCCTTGAACTTGTATTTTTTGTTCAAATTTTAAGTTGTCCGGACTTTTTTTTGACATCCTTTGATATTTTGACTTGATATTTGGTATGTGGCTATATCTAGATGAGTTACAGTTAAGTTTGAATTTCGTTCCGGTCGAATGATTTTTGGCAGTAATTTAAAATCTAGTCACTGCAAGGTGATACTTCTAATATTTTAGGTCCTCTGATTTTTGCGGCCGGTAGGGGACAATGTATTGCTATGTGCAATACTCTAAGAATTTTAGAAATGTCACCGATTTGAGAATACTCTTAAATCGGACCGTGATTTGAGATAATGACATCAGTGGATGCCGATTTGAGTCCAGACGCTGATCTGAGTCTATCATATATATGAGGTTTGATGACATATTCTTTTATTATCTAGGAAACCACAGTTGTTTTAAATGTAAAAAGGCAGATACATCAACAAAGAAATGTAGTGTAACTCAGTGTGGGAAATATTACCATGACGACTGTGTTAAATCATTACAGTATGCAAAATGTGAAAATAAAAGCTTCACTTGTCCTCTACATGTATGTGAAAGTTGTTGTGCTGAACAGAGCAAGAAAGATAAGTCATCTAAAGGTTTGTTTTCTTTTCTAGAATAATTCTACAATAATGAGATTACTGTTAAATAAAATAAGATGTGGTGTTTGTTATCCATAGTAATCACTTGTAAACTAAAATAACTTATTACAATTAAACCTGTCAAATTCCAACCCATTTCAGACTTTTGATCTTTTTCAGATATGGACATCATCTCATTGAAAATTTACTTGTTCTCACCATAATATAGCTGAAAAATTGCAGAATTGACATTACAACATTAGAACAACAATCACTGTTACGTAGTGATGCCCCTTGCTTTGCCAAATAATACAAAATTCTCAGATTTCCATTCAATAACTGGAGTTTCTTTTAGACAAATTATTATCCCCTCGCCAACAAAGTTGCGAAGGTATATAGTAACGCTACCATCCGTCCGTCCATCCGTAACATCCTTGTGAACACTCTAGAATCAACATCCTTCAATGGATTTTGACCAGACTTGGTACATACCTAGTCTTTAAGAGAATCTAGAACCCTATTGATTTTCAAGGTGATAAGTCAAAGGTCAAGGTCATCGGGTCAAATTTTTACCGTGTAATATCCTTGTGAACACTCTAGAATCAACATCCTTCAATGGATTTTGATCAAACTTGCTACATACTTAGTCCTTAAGATATTCGGGAACCCTATCGATTTTCAAGGTCATAGGTTAAAGATCAAGGTCACTGGGTCAAATTTTTACCACGTAATATCCTTGTGAACACTCCAGAATCAACATCCTTCAATGGATTTTGACCAAGCTTAATACATACTTAGTCCTTAGAGAATCTGAAACCCTATTGATTTTCAAGGTCAAAGATCAAGGTCACCAGGTCAAATTTTTACAGCATAACATCCTTGTGAACACTAGAATCAACATCCTTCATTGGATTTTGACCAAACTTGGTACATACCTAGTCCTTAAGAGAATCTGGAACCCTATTGATTTTCAAGGTCACAGGGTCAAATTATTTACCATATAACATCCTTGTGAACACTAGAATCAACATTCTTCAATGGATTTTAACCAAACTTGGTACATACCTAGTCCTTAAGAGAATCTGGAATCCTATTGATTTTCAAGGTCAAAGGTCAAGGTCATCGGGTCAGATATTTAAGCTAGGGGATGTACCACGCTTTGCGTTGCCCTTGTTTGAAATTTATATTCAAGGTCAGGGACCACAACAGGAAAGTCAAGTCCAGTTTTTCACCACTTTTTCTGTCCTGTACTGTAGGCATGGATGCCTGTTGCTTTGCTGAAAAATATAAATTTCTTAGATTCTGTTCAATAACAAAATTTTGCAAAATTTCCCTGATGACAATCTTTTGAAATTTATACACAAGGTCAGACCATAAAGGGGACTGATATCTGTTATGTTTTTCTACGCACGATATTACATACTTTCCTTCCCTTTATGAAATTGTATGGTTAAACTTTCAATGTTTTTTAGGTGCCAAATTATTTAAATGTGTGCGATGTCCATCAGCCTACCACGTCGGAGAGTTTTGTATAGCTGCTGGAAGTCTAAATCTGCCAGGATATAATATTGTCTGTCCAAAACATTTCAAGCGATCCAAGTCCAACAAGGCAGTACATAGCCATGTTAATGTGTCTTGGTGTTTCTCTTGTAATAATGGTAAGTCTATATAATCCAAGAAGACATACTGGATGTCATTGTATGTCAATGTATCACATAAAAAAGTTACAACAAACATCTAATTTAATTAGCCTGGATTGAGATATAAAGAATAAATTATTTAACAGTGAAGGTCCTGCGAACTATCAGGTTCCAAATCCTTTGAGATAAAATTTGAATGTTTACTATTATGGGCAACAAAATCTTCTCTGTCAGATGAGTAATACAAGTGAAGCCACAAGTTATACTTTTCACTCCTTTGGCATTTTGTGTCAAGTGTTAATACCAATGGACAAGTTAACAAACGCATGTTCTGTAGTATTCTATCCACTAAGATATACAATTAAAAATATTTTTTTTGGTGAACTGATTTATTTAGTTTTATTGGAAAAGAAAAAATCCATATTTCCTGAATGTTTGAAAAAAATACATAGAGTGATGAAATTGATTTATACTTCATTGATCTATTTATTTATTATTTAATACAGAAGTCAACCAGTAGCTTTGCCTGTTGACTTTCACACAAAATTCTCTTGTCAAAGACAATGAGTAGATTTTTGTGCTCACTTTGACAGAAAAAATGATATGTAATTTTCTTCTTCATTTTAATACTTTTTCCAATATTTGAAATAGCCTGGAGAGTCAGTTTGTTTGTACTGTTAACCATGGCAACAATAAAGAAGATTTAAAGTCCATTGTAATAACATATGTTTTATTTTATATGATTAGGTGGCTCATTAACATGCTGTGACAGTTGTATTTTATATTATCAGGTGGCTCATTAATATGCTGTGAGAGTTGTCCAGCAGGACTTATGTTTTATTTTGTATTATCAGGTGGCTCATTAATATGCTGTGAGAGTTGTCCAGCAGGACTTATGTTTTATTTTATATTATTAGGTGGCTCATTAATATGCTGTGAGAAATGTCCAGCAGGACTTATGTTGTATTTTATATTATCAGGTGGCTCATTAATATGCTGTGAGAGTTGTCCAGCAGGACTTATGTTTTATTTTATATTATCAGGTGGCTCATTAATATGTTGTGAGAGTTGTCCAGCAGCTTTTCATGCTGAATGTGTAAAGGTAAAATCTACAGAAGGAAGTTTTTATTGTGCTGAATGTGCTGCTGGTAAAAGGCCTTTATATGGAGATATTGTGTGGGTTAAACTAGGAACCTATAGGTAATTATATACATTGATATAGGGACCGTCGTGGTTGTGATAACCGCATCGGTGGTGTAATAATGGTTAGCATGCTCGCCTCGAGTGCGGTAGATCATGGGTTCGAGCCCTGGTCGGGTCAAACCAAAGACTATAAAATTGGTATTTATTGCTTTTCTGCTAAGCATGCAGCATTAAGGAGTAAGAGCAAAGACTTGTTGCCTAGGAATCAGAATAGTGTGTCCGAGTTGATCGGCATGTCTACCCGCAGACTGTTGTTTCAGTGAACTAGCACTATAAAGCGAACCTCATCATCATCTCATTGAAAATTAACTTGTTGTCGTCATGATATAGCTGAAAAATTGCTGAGTTGGTGTTACACAACAATCACTTATTCACTCATGAACGTGATTGTATGGTAGTTGGATTTACAGCTACCTGTGCAATCGGTGCCTATCACCACTAAAGCTGTGAGTTCAAATCTGGCTCATAGCAAGGAGTACTCCATACAACATTATGTGGTAAAGTTTGTCAGTGACTTACGATAGGTTGATGGTTTTCATTGATAAGAAGATCAATGGTTCTGATAAAGCACAATTAATTAGGTATAATTAATAATGCAAGGAACAAAAACAGTGCTGGGTTACGAATGTGACAGGTTTCAGAATACACAAGTTTTTATAACAGAGTGGTCAAGAAATATTTTAGGACCAGACTTTTTTGTTAAATGACACAGGATGTCGGAATACTCAGGTATCTGATTACACAAGTTCCACTGTGTCAGAGAGTCATTTAAATGTAGGATTACAGAACTGCTGTAGAATTGATGGTGAGATTTATGACAAAGTTTAATGAGTTACCATAAATCACAAGTCTGCCATAATTGGTCAACACATTCCTTCTTGAGTGTACAGTTTAACATAGGACCTTATGGGAAAAGTATTTTAGAATTGGTATTTGAAACAACTTGAAAATTTGAAAGGAAATATGGCTGGAATGACTCTTGTATGGTCCTCAAGAAAATGGACTATTTGTGCATTTCTGTTTTTGATTTTAGAATTTCCCTTTAAGGTAGGGAAAAGGGTTCACTTTCATGCAAAGTTCAATGTAAATAACTTATATTTTTCTAATAATATATTCAAAATTTTAAAGTTGTATCAACTTGTGAAGTTTGTATTTGCTATAGAATAATCCTCTGATTTTTTTTTACAAGGTTCAAATATCTACAAATTATTAGAAAATTATGCTTGAATTCGCTGTCCTTTCTATTGCTCTTGCTAGACCAGGTACCATTTTGCCCGTAGTAGGGGAAATAACTCTTATAAAAACATTTAATTTTAGAATCAAACTGGGGAATGTGCAATGGTCTGTTGCTTATAATACATGTATTTTCTTTGAGAAAATATAACAATCTCATGAATGAAATTGATTTTATAATATAGAATAATGAATATAGGTTTGATTACACTAATACCTTGACTTTGTATTTATAGATGGTGGCCGACTCAGGTGTGTCATCCTACTAATGTTCCACATAATATACAGCATAAAACTCATGGTGTTGGAGAATTTCCTGTACAATTCTTTGGCTCTAAGGATTATTATTGGATTCATAAAGGAAGGTAAGTATAACAACTCTGGTGAGTCATTACAGACTTTCCACAACCTATTTCTGTTTTTATTTTTTACTGTACAATAAAAGTTTTTAGATGCCACATAGCAGTATGTGCCAAAAACTTTTTGACAAACTAAACAGAACAGCATTTTAGAAAATATTTTCTCTTTAATTAAGCAAATTTTATTTAATTTTAACTAGCCTGAACCCATTTTTACTGATATAGCTTAGATTATTTATTGTCATTTATTGGCAAAATTCTTCAATTTCAGCATCATTGAGGATTTAATGTCGTTTTCAAATTCTGTATGGTCAAATCCATATTTATAAAAAAAAAAAAATTGTTGCAAAAGTATACCAAGAGAATAGTCTATTATTGTTTAATAATCTTAATAACTGAACATGCTGATAGTGGGCTTGTTTATTTAAAGGGGCATTAGCTGCGATTTTGACCAAAAAAAATCATATGTTTTGGAAATTGATAAATAGCTTTAAAATGATGAAATAAAGGTAAATATTTCACATTAAACAGCTTATCGAACCACTTTCCGCCTTCTGAGAACGAAATTTACCATCGATTACTTATTTGCTTGCAAGCAAATAATTTGACCTCGCTTTTTCCGTATGCAATTGACCTTACTAGTGACAGGTAAAAAAGAATAATTTATATTTTGTCGCTTATTAACTGCCAACTTGCATGGTTCTTTGTCCGTAATTAACACCAACTAAAAGCAGATTCACAAAAAATAAGAAATAAGTGCATTGTTGTACTGATTTAATGACGATTCGACAAACTCCGTAAACAATGTCGATAATTAATAAGATGACGTCCATCTCTTGATCGATCTCAAAACACGAGCCGTTGCAGGTTTTTTCCCCGATGCAGGTACATTTCATAACATTTATAAGTTACAGAAGCACGTTTTATTAAGGCATCAATCATATCTGATAGTTTTTATGGGTAACAAAAATTTTCGATTTGGCAGAGAATGCCCCTTTAAAAGATTAATCTTGCCTTTATCCATTCTTAAAAAAAATACAGACATTTAATGCATGTTTGGAAAGAAAGGGAAGTAAAATATTAAAACTCATAGCAAACATTGTCTGCTATTACATAATGCAGGCACAGAACCAGTGATGGGTCACAGTCCAAGATATAATATTAACCCTTCCTACCCATTTATTGACAATAACCATTGTTTGTTTTAGATGTTTTGCATTCCAAGAAGGAGACAAGGCTTCTAAAGAAAATACAGCAAATAAACACCTGGGTAAAATATTTGGTAAAGGTTAGTATTCATTAATATCAGAGATGTTCAAATTCATGAGACTTTTGGTTGACAACAGGTCCAGCACAATGTTCAGTTCTGGTGGACCTGACTACTTTTTGCCAGACCTAAAGTTTTTGTCTTGAAAACCAACAAACGAAATATATACAGGGAAAAAAGTCTTTTTTTATCAGTATACGTATAAAGTGTCCAAAAAATACTATTTCATAGTAGACAATTTTTGTCTAAGAAATAAATGTAATCAAGACAACAATTTCTTTTTTTTTTATTGATACCTGTCTCACTAAAGAACTATAGAAATTTCAATCTTTTCTTTATTGTTAGAAAATACAAACTGATTTTCCGACTGCAGTTTTTGGGCCGAATATCGGCCCCAGTCCCAATGTGAAAAAGTCTCTTTTTTTCCCAATTTCATGGGGGAAAATTCACAATAACGTGGTGATAAAGTTATTCATAAAAATCGTTAATGAAAGCTTTTTCAGATGAAATTAAAAGTCGAACATTTTCACTTTTATAACCTGGTTACTGTTTGCTTTGATTATGCAAGAGAAATACTACACACAAGATACCGGGAACCAGTGCGGTTTATTGGGTTGCTTGATTTGTTGAAAGTGGCATATACCGGAATGCAGTAAAACTTCAGAAAAACGAAAGTGGAAATGCTAGTATTTGGTCTGATCGATCGATCTTTGGTGTTTTAACTCCACTTTCAACAATATTTCAGCTATATCATGGCGACCAGTTTTAGTGGTGGAGAAAGCCGGAGTACCCGGAGAGAACCACCGACCATGGGCAAACTTTATCACTTGCGGCTGCGAGTCGAGTGCACCCTTTTTATACGCCTGTCTCGAGACGGGCTGTATTATGTGATTGGGTATGGCGGGCGTCCACACAGGTTTCCGCACAATAACTTTAGTTCTGTATATTGGATCTTTACCAAACTTGACCACATGATTGCCCTGTGGAAGGGGAAGAACCCTATTTATTTTGGGGTCATTAGGTTAAAGGTCAAGGTCACAGTTACTATAAATAGAATTTTTGACAACAGGGTCGTTTCCGCACGATAACTTTAGTTCTGTATATTGGATCTTTACCAAACTTGGCCACATGATTCCCCTGTGATAGGGGAAGAACCCTATTTAGTTTGGAGTCATTAGGTCAAAGGTCAAGGTCACCGCTACTATAAATAGAATTTTTGACAACAGCATCGTTTCCGCATGATAACTTTAGTTCTGTATATTGGATCTTTACCAAACCTGGCCACATGATTCCACTGTGAAAGGGGAAGAACCCTATTTAATTTGGGGTCATTAGGTCAAAGGTCAAGGTCACCATTACTATAAATATAATTTTTGACAACAGGATCGTTTCCGCACGATAACTTTAGTTCTGTATATTGGATCTTTACCAAACTTGGCCACATGATTCCCCTGTGGAAGGGGAAGAACCCTATTTATTTTGGGGTCATTAGGTCAAAGGTCAAGGTCACCGTTACTATGAATATAATTTTTGACAACAGGATCGTTTCCGCACGATAACTTTAGTTCTATATATTGGATCTGTACCAAACTTGGCCACATGATTTTCGAGACGGGCCGTATTATGTGATTGGGTATGGCGGGCGTCCACACAGGTTTCCGCACAATAACTTTAGTTCTGTATATTGGATCTTTACCAAACTTGACCACATGATTGCCCTGTGGAAGGGGAAGAACCCTATTTATTTTGGGGTCATTAGGTCAAAGGTCAAGGTCACCGTTACTATGAATAGAATTTTTGATAACAGGATCGTTTCCGCACGATAACTTTAGTTCTGTATATTGGATCCTTACCAAACTTGGCCACATGATTCCCCTGTGGAAGGGGAAGAACCCTATTTATTTTGAGGTCATTACCATTATACCGTTTGATAATTTATATATGGACGGGCGTTTTTTGTGATGCACACATTTCTTGTTTGTAATTTACAAAGCCGGGTGCGAACCTACGGCGTATTGGTGATAGGCTTGTAAGAGTTGTTAGATCCAACGACCTAACTCATTCAGCCACCCGGGCCCCTGGTAGTATTTGGAATAAATTTTATATTCAATAAATTTAATAGGCTATAAAAATACTAAATGTCCTTTGATTTACGTTACTTGATATTTTGTCAATTCATTGGGAATATAAAAACGGAAAACAGTTGATGAACCGGAATATGCGAATTATTGCCAATTGAGTTTTAAAGTTAAAAATAAAAATGTCACGATGTTGTATAATTCTAAATAATATGCTTAGAATATTACCAGTAAAGATGGAAGCAAGTACAGGTAACTTGAATCCTTTCCTCTGGATTAAAAAAAAGTGTTTACGGTCTGGGAGCAATGAGGTCGATGACGTTAATAAAGCTAGTGAAACTGTTTGTGCTTTGAAATGAGTCTGACACACTGCTAGTGCTAGGCACTACCGGTGGTGTCTTTGAACTATCTAATCCCACTTAAATAAACCTATTCCAGGTATTGTTACAGTTAATTTGCTGTTTTTGCAATTAGTATCTAATTAATTATTACCTGTCATTTACATGTACCTGTATTTTATGTCCAATATTGTAGAAAAAGCCAAAATATTAGTTGAGTGAAGTTTAAGTGTTATAGTTATATGAATAGTAACAAACATAAGCTAAGACATGCTAGTTTATTATTTCATGTAAGTTTCATGAACTGTTTTGTGGTCATTCTTCTTCATCACAATAATTTGTTACTGTTGGCATTAACCTTGGTACAGTATGATCACTATTCTATTACTGGACATCCAAACTTAAAAAAAAGAATTACTCTTCCCATCTTTTCCCAATTCACATAATTTACGTGCTAATTTTCCCAATTATAAGGGTCCCGGGCCCCAGATACAAATGAGTAGGAAAATCACTGACAAAATCAACAATATGTAAGAACCAGATCATTGAACCAGTTTTTGATTTCCACTATGAGTTTTGATATTTTTCCTGTTTACTTACAAAAACATTGTTTACCCTAATGTAATCTTTCAGTTTCAAGTCGCTGTAGAGAAAATATATATGACGTAACATTTTCTGGAAAGACTGTAAATGAGTCATGTACCACTGTATCATCCCTGGAACGTATTGTATAACAAATTTAGGGGCTGTCATTGTCGTGATCGTATGGTAGTTGGATTTACAACTACCTATGCAATCAGTACCTATCACCGTTGATGTTGTGAGTTCGTATCTCAATCAGGGTGAGGTTTACAACATTATGTGATAAAGTTTGTCAGTGACTTGCGACAGGTCGGTGGTTTTCTCCGGTGTCCTCCACCAATAAAACTGACCGCCACGATAGTACTGAAATATTGTTGAAAGTGGCATTAAATGCCATCAAGCAAGCAAACAAAAACAATACAACAAATTTACTGTAAACAGATTAATATATTGAAGCAGCAACATATTCCACATCAGTGACTTTAAGAAAAACACCAAAAAATATATTGTCCCTGCAACATGTTATAATGAAAGTGACATAGAATTATCTACAAATGTCTTGTTATAGGAGTAACTGAGGCAACAGAAGCTTTTAAAGTATGGAAAGCAGTAAAGGCCAATAAAGAACAGGTGGAAATGGAGAAAAAAGATAGAAAACCTGCTCCATATAAATATATCAAGGTATTCGTCCTTATATTAAAACACCTACAGCATTGAAATATTGTCCAAAAGATGTTCAAGAAAGTATATTGATGTAAATAAACGAGAGAAAACACCATTTTATGAGAAACAATTTTGATTGTTGTTCTATATCTTAGTCATAGTGTTAACTGATGAATAATGCATAGGGAGAGTCCTATATTTGTTATTATACAAATACAATCTAGTTCACTTATAATAATTTTAGGAAGACATGAAATCTATGAAATCTATTCATTATAGCCAAACTTTAATTAGACCTGATATATACTCTAGGGAGTTGATAGAGATTAAATAACCTGTTCAATAAAACTTTATTTCAATATAAGTAGACTGGACAACACATGGTAAAAGAATTAAACCCAAAGTGCAGGTTATTTGTAAGAACATAGCAGTCTGTTGTGTTGCCTGTATAACAAGGAGGACATTAGGGGTTAATAACTGTCATCATCTTCTCATTTCTTCTCACAAGCTACTGATGAGCTCCAAATTGATTCTTTTAAGTTTATACATGCTCATTGTAGTTGAAATTTTTTTTATGCTCCCTATACTATAGTATGGGGGCATAAAGTTGTTTGGTTTATTTTTCTCTGTTCGTTCATCCATCCCACTTCTTTTTGTGAATGTAGCTCCTCAGAGGTTGTTATTCTAATAACTTTTCTATTTGGTTGGATGATTGGTTCTGTTGTGTAGTTGATCTTGTTATTCCAACTGTTTGCTTCGACGATTTTTGTTGGAGTTATGAGACTTGAACGTTTCATGCATTTTCAATATTGTTATACTTTGTGAATGCAACTGCTCTATTACTAAGTTACTATATTTTACTAACTTTTTTTTTCAGAGTAATTTACCCATAGGAAGTGTTCAGATATACAAAGCTGATTTAACAGAAATACCCAGATGTGAATGTCGACCAGAACAAGATCACCCTTGTAGTTCTGACACAGATTGTCTCAACAGGATGTTAATGTATGAATGTCACCCAGCTGTCTGTCCTGCTGGAGAGAAATGTCAGAATCAACGATTCCAGAAACGTGATTATCCTGATTCAGAACCATATAAAGTTACAGCTAAGGGCTGGGGACTAAAAACAAATGTTCCTATTAAAAAAGTAATATATCTTTTATCTATTGTTTTCTTTGAGGGGAAGGAGGTTGATTTCATGGAAAGATTGCAATTTTAATCAAAGTAGATGCATCATATTTAATTTATCGAGATATATTTAAATATTTCTTCACAAGATAATGCTTTAATAATGTTACTTTAGCAAAATCCCCATTCATTAGTTACATGTACAGCCTTTTCTCAAAATTTTACAATTAAAATGTGATCAGTGTTGTATAGTGATACAGATCAAGACCCAACTTTTGTCTTGTTTTTCTACGTTTCTTGAACATCATCAGTAACAACATATATCTAGTTTCCATCAGCTCTACAGTAACAACATATATCTAGTTTCCTATCAGTTAATGAGTAATAGGCAAACTAAACATGTTAATTATATAGAACTTTTTTTGGGGGGGGAACAAATTGACCATTAAACAGCAGTGGTTTCAATGTTATACAATTTTCTATAAGCAATAAAGTGGTTCAATTGAAACCAAAAAAATCATATTAATTTTTTTAGCATTATTATTATTTCAAAGGATATTTTACGGACGATAGGTCGATATTTTTTCCCCTCAACACGCTGGCTTCGACCTATCGTCCACATCGACCTATACAAGGATGAAGTTGAAAAATCTGGAATCCCTAAAAAAAATCTCGATAAAAATGAAGATTTTGTTGACAGTATACATTTATTTTGCTGTAGGTTTTTTTCCTGAATAAGAAGACTGAAATTATCGATGTTCTTGGTGTTATTTTTTTTTTAATTAAAGCAATAAAAATATACTAACACTAACAGGGGGTGCAATTCCGGGAATAAAATGTTCAACATCCGAGAACAAAAATCAATATTCAATGATCGAAAAATGAAGTGTTAACGAAAATCAGTTCAATATTGTATTGTATAATAAAAAATTATATACTATAAAAAATGTATGTTGTTGAAAAAAAAATCACAGGGTGGATCGTTTATAAAATTATTATCACAAAATATCTAAATATAGCTATAGGCTATAGCTTTCCATCAAACACGAGGGGTATCGAACACGAGCATGCGCACGAGGTTGTAGTAAAACATGGCGGTTGCAATACTACAACAATACACGTGGTGAACAAGCATTTTATACTAAATGTACTGGAAAATAATTATCGATTTCGTTAAACTATAATGTTCTACACTTGAATTGGTCAATTAGGAACAAATAAAATAATCACCATGAGATAATCAACACAGGTGAACCTCTGTCGGCACTTATCCTGATCAGCTGATTGAAAATTTACTGGACCGAGACAATCACATAAATTGTGTACTAATAATTGAACACAGTTTAAAGGTGTGTCAATAAAACTGCACAAGGTGATACATTGTTTTGACAGCTTAATTATTTTATTGTATGAACATCCGTTTACCATCTATTGTGGCACCCACAGATGGCCTGATTTGAATGTCGTTGATGTCTGGGTTTATAAACCGGACTCGTCATAAAAAAACACAAAGTTTAAAAACAAAATTTTATTTAATTTAACTCATAATTATTTCTTTTATGACACATAAGAATAGTATTCTTGAATTAATACTTGCATATACTTACCGAAGAACGTTATAGGACAAATGTTTACCGATGTAAAAAAAAAAAAAAAAACCCCGTTCGATGTGACGATATTTACCCAAGTTGTCATCGGCATCCTCCACCTATGGAATGCTTCGACCTATCTTAGTATTCCCCAAAAAATTTTGCCGAAAAGCAGCAATTCGACCTATCGTCCCCATCGACCTATAGTCCGTAAAATACGGTATTCCAAATATTTATATTTAAAGGAATTTATGTAATTTTAATTTGTTTTGTAGGGACAATTTGTAAATGAGTATGTTGGTGATTTAATTGATGAAGCTGAAGTAAAGAAGAGAATTAAACAAGCACATGAAGATAATGTTACAAACTTCTATATGTTAACACTGGACAACAAGAGGTATGTAGTGTAGTGTAGTGTTTGTTTAAAATGTCACAGAGATTTCTATGACAGTGTTTGTGTGTCAATAAAATGACATATTCTCATTTTGATATTGTCTTAATATTAATAACAATTTCATCTGTGCTCTAAAATTGATGCTGGGGGCACTGGCAAAGGTTCATAGGACTCAAACCTACAAAGCTGCTCTGTATCCCAAGGTGCTGGTTAGGAGAAGGCCTTTAAATGGGGGGTTGTTATATTACCCTAAACCTTATTTTGGACAATAATAGTAAACATGTTTGAAGAGTGCCATGCTCCCTGCATGCCAAATACCTTTTTGTAGATTATGAAAAACAGTAGGTACATTGTAACCACTACAAAAGACTAAATTCTTCATCCCTACCCAACTCTCCATACTTTTTCAGTGGCAGTCAAAAGTTGTTGACCCACACCTTCCCTCATTTCAAGAAAGAATATTTTTTATCAACTTAAATCAGTTAAAATGAAATGAGGATAGACTATTGTATGTACAATCAATGAGGATAGACTATTGTATGTACAATCAATGAGGATAGACTATTGTATGTACAATCTACACATAAACAAAACAACAAACACACAAAACAGAAAGTAAAAAGATGAGCAACATGAACTTCACCAAAATTACTGGGTTTGAACTCTGGTGCTTATGAAAGTAAGCAGTTGCTGTTTCTTATAAGATAATAGTAAAGGTCAGTAAAAGTCTTGTCGGTTATAGAGGAAAGAGAAAATCTACGTAATGGGGAAATAGTCATTGAGAAATTGGGTTATATCATAATGATTAATCAGTGTGTGATGATGACCACAGAATTTTTGTAGTGATGACACACAGCAGATAACACTGAATTTTATTTCCAGAATTATTGATGCTGGTCCTAAAGGGAATTTGTCCCGGTTTATGAACCATAGCTGTCAACCTAACTGTGAGACACAGAAATGGACTGTAAATGGTGATGTTAGAGTTGGCCTGTTTGCTCTACATGATATTCCAGGAGGTATAATTGAATTAATTTATCTAAATATTTTTAAACAGAACAGCATCTGTTTATATGTTTTCAATCAATCTTTGATACATTGATGCCTTATATTCAATTTATATAACCATATCGGTGGTGTAATGATTAGCGTGGTCACCTGGAGTGTGTTAAATCGTGGGTTCAAGCCCCAGTCAGGTCAAACCTATTGACTAAAATTGGTATTTCTTGCTTCTCGACTAACCATACAGCATTAAGGAGCAAGAGCAGACCAATTGGCCCTGAATCTGGATAATGTGTTCTAGTGGAGAGACACTTCTACCGACAGACTGTTGTTTCAGTGAGCTAGCACTATAAAAATCCATTTAAGCATGTTGGTCTAGTACAAAGCGGACATCATCAATATATCATAGAATGTGACGTGTACTCTCCATTGATGCAGTTGAAAATAGCTCACTTGGTGTTCAACAACAATCAATCACTCACTTGCTCAAATTGTTTAAGCCAACATCATTCAAGTACATTAGCCAGATTAAAAAAAAACCATTGACAGTCTCTGTATAGGTATCTTTTAACATACAAATATATAATATATAGATTAATACAATATTTATATTTCATATTTATGGAAATTTCTGTTTATAATTTTAGTTTCTAAATTGACATTTAATTATCATTTTAGGTTCAGAATTGACATTTAATTATAATTTTGAATGTCTGGGAAATGACAAAACCAATTGTTCATGTGGTGCTGCAAACTGTA
>MJUT01047296.1:639385-657476 GCA_002080005.1 Gigantidas platifrons
AGGCCATGCAAAGTTAATTACTTGGTTCTCAGGCCCTTTTTTGTCAAAATTGATGAGGGAGAGCGGCATTTTTGTTATCCTTTTACTGCTGTAAAAAGTGACGAGGGAGGCATTTTTTCTTCTTTTTTTTTTGTGAAAAATATGGCAATGTATAAATCTTTTCATTACTTTATTGAAAATTTCAATTTTATTTCTTCCGATGGTGACAGAAACATCACAAGTGATTAATTTTTATGGAAACGTCCAATCCGCTGGTCCCAACGTACCATTTTTTTTTATCTCCGTAAACAATTCCAATAAGGTACAAGCTTTGGAGAAGCCCCCTATTATGTTTCCTGGTAAAACTGGCAAACATTTGTGCCGAATTTGCACAGAAACGATTGACATTTTGTCTAAATGTCAAACGGAAACACGTTTTTTATTTATACATTGTCATAACGATGCTTTAAATCTCATTTAAGCATGATGCGTTTTAAAGCGTTTCATCGACCACGCGATATAAGAGAAAAACGGATGCGGTTGTTTTTTCCGTACGGACAGCGCTACCGCATTTAAATTTTTTTTTTTACTATTTTTGCAAAAAAATCGGCAATGCGGCAACGAATTTCCACATGCGGGCGGGCCTGAGAACCAAGAAATTAACTTTGTATGGCCTAAGATAAATTTTGTGAGGGAGAATTATTCTGAAATGTGTAATCTATAGTGAATTTCTTTTATTTACACCCAAGGAAACTTTTGAGAGGGAAAATAGTTATTCCACTGTATTCCTTTGTGGATTTCTGGAAGTTAGATATAAAGTAAGTCTGGTGAGAGAAAAAAAAATTATTTCTATCTGTGGAAATAATAGGGAATGTCTAGGCCATGGGAACATTGACAGTTGACAGAGAAATATATATACTTGTCTGAAGAAGTTAATATTGACATGATATGCCATATGTCGTGGACTTTTTTATGTTCAATGATTTGAGACAAGAGGTAAATTGTTTGTTTTGTTGATATTGGTGTAATGATTGACGTTCACTGTTTAAACTTTCTTGTCGTTGTGATTCATGTCTTTGATGTTGATAACTAAATGGTGTTAAATCTCGTCTACTTTTTGAGTTTTTATCCTTGTTAAAGTATGGTCTACAAGTGGCAGATTTTATCTTCTTATCTAGTACCAATGTAGTCAACTATACTCCAAGTGTTGGTTTTTGTATGTTTGTTTGTTTGATGGTATTTTATGCCACTTTCAACAATATTTTAGTTATATTGTGGTGGTCAGTTTTATTGGTGGAGGAAACTGGAGGACTTGGAAAAAACCAGCAACCTGTCACAAGTCACTGACAAACTTTATCACATAATTTGTACACCTTGCAGGGGTCGACTTAAGAAAAATATTTTACTGGCCCGTTGGGCCAGTAAAATTTTTGAACAACTGGCCCGAGAAATATTGGTCCATATTTGTGGACTGATATGAAAGGGGAGGTTCTGTTTACTGTTAGTTGGTTTAGGGCTCTTAGACCTTTAGCTCTTTCAGAATTTTGTGGGTTTTTCTGACCATTGAACTTAACATTACATTAACTTTGTGGGATTCTGATTTTTCATGCTGGTTTATACTATCCCTTTTATAGTTTTTGCATCCGGTAATGAAAGCAGACCTGATTTTTTTCTTCCGCTTTTTTTATACCGGAATTTACGGTTACAATTCCTTTTTTATAGTATATTATACCCCCACTCGTAGAGAGGGGGCTATATTGCAGTCACCTTGTCCGTCCGTCCGTTCACACTTTCGTAACAGATATCTCAGCTTCTACTGGAAGAAATAATTTTATATTTGATATATGGCTTTGGCATGGTGACTTGTACCGTGTCTCCCCTTTCCAGGTTTACCGCACATCTACTTCCTGTTTACCGTGCGACTTACAATACTTCCGCTTGCCGATTTCCACTCTTTTGTTGGCTTCGTAAAATCAGGTCTGTGAAAGTGCTGGTTTTATCAAATTTAGTACAAACTGTACATGTCATTCCACTATAGCCATTCTGCAACCATGGATAAGTTGTCGTCCAGGATGGAATAAATACACGTTTTCTTTTTTCTGTTTCATACGCTTTACTTTTTTTCGTTATTTGTAATTTCGACTTTACGTTTATACTATCCCTTTTATAGTTTTTTCATCTGGTAATGAAAGTGCCGGTTTTATGCAAATTTAGAAGACAAATACACCTTTAAATTCAAAGAAAAACAAAAAGATCGCTCCATTGGACATTATTTACAAACACAATTCATGCTTAGCTCCTATTTTACGCGCCATTCATGCCTAATGGCGATGTCGTAATACCCATAAGTCATAGAGATATACTATTTCCGTTTGACAGATTTTATCAATAAATGCATCCAGGCATTAATGCAGCGACTAACGGAAGAGTAATATAACGACTGGATTATTCGGGTTATGTTATCAGTCGATATTGAATGACACGGAAGTACGAAAAATCTACCGGTTGGAAGAAATGAAAGTTGCTGGCCAAGTGGCCCGAGAATATCAACTGGCCCAGCAGGCCGATCTTTGTTCTGTTTGACTGACCCGACCGTAAATATACTGGCCACGGGCCAGCAGTTACATTGAACCTTGCCTCGCCCTGATTGAGATTCGAACTCTCAACATCAGTAGTGATAGGCACTGATTGCATAGGTAATTTTAAATAAAACTACCATTCGATCATGGCCACAACGGCCCTCTGTTGGTTTTGGTGGAGGTGCAGTGTAACAGAGGTATTAATCTTGTGCTTGATGGAATATTTGACTATCATTGTCTTATTTTATTAGACTACAGAGGTATTAATCTTGTCCTTGGTGGAATTTTTGACTATCATTGTCTTATTTTTATTACAGACCGCTGCTGCAGCAGCCCAGGAAAAGAAAGTTAAAGAAGGCAAAGGTAACAAGAAGAAACGTAAAATTAGGAAATCTGACGTCAAGAAAGGACATGATGATGAATGCTACCGATGTGGTGAAGGAGGGGAGTTAATCATGTGTGACAGAAATGGGTGTCCTAAAGTCTATCATTTGAACTGTCTAAAACTGAGTAAACCTCCTCATGGTTAGTACTATCTCTCCAGAGTCAAAAGACCCAAAGGAGCTTTTCCCTTCACTTGATGTCCATGGTCTGTTTAACTTTTTAGCTCACCTGACCCAAAGGGTCATGTGAGCTTTTGTCATCACATTGCGTCCGTCGTCGTCGTCCGCGTCTGTAAACTTTTCATACTTTCTTCTTCTTCTTTGAAACCACTGAACTGATTTGGACCAAATTTGGCAGAAATGTTCATTGGGAGGTCCTCTACTAAATTTGTTATTTTGGTGCAGATCGGAAATCCAACATGGCCGCCAGGGCCAATAATGTGTTCTGATTGGTTGAAACTTTGAAAATCTTCTTGTCAGAAACTACTCAGCCGATGGAATTGTAACATTATAGAAATGATGACTGGATGATCCTCTACTAAATTTGTNTTTTTGTGCCGATCGCATATCTGAAAGCAGTAAGTCAATTTAAAGCAAACATGGCATGAATGGTCCTTAGGTGGTCAACTTTCAAAATAATGTCATGTGACCCCAACCTCCATCCAAGATGGCCACCATCAGTGAACATAGTTTTAACATGGGACCCTATGGAAAAAATGTTTAAAAATTTTTTCCTCTGAAACCAGTAAGTCAATTTAAAGCAAACAAGGCATGAATGGTCCTTTGGTGGTCAACTTTCAAAATAATGTCATGTGACCCCGACCTCCATCCAAGATGGCTACCATCAGCAAACATAGTTTTAACATAGGACCCTATGGGAAAAATGTTTAAAATTGTTTTCCTCTGAAACCAGTAAGCCAATTTAAATCAAAGATGGCATGAATGGTCCTTAGGTCGTAAACTTTTAAAATTATGTCCTGTGACCCCGACCTCCATCCAAGATGGCCACCGTCAGCGAACATAGTTTTACATAGGACC
Source organism: Gigantidas platifrons (assembly GCA_002080005.1). Taxonomy (NCBI): domain Eukaryota; kingdom Metazoa; phylum Mollusca; class Bivalvia; order Mytilida; family Modiolidae; genus Gigantidas; species Gigantidas platifrons. Next base: position 643,365 of record MJUT01047296.1, read on the forward strand.
CTATGGGAAAAATGTTTAAATTTTTTGGCCTCTGAAACCAGTTAGCCAATTTAAAGCAAACATGGCATGAATGGTACTTAAATGGTCAACTTTCAAAATTATATCCAGTGACCCAGACCTCCATCAAAGATGGCCACCATCAGCGGACCATAGGACCGTATGGGAATTTCATTGAAAAACCTTTTTGTGAGAAACTACTCAACAAATTGAATATTTTGCATTATATGAATGTTACTTGGATGGTTCTACACCTGATCTATTATTTTGGTGCAGATCGGAAATCCAACATGGCTGCCAGGCCAGGGTCAATAATGTGTTCTGATTGGTTGAAACTTTGAAGATCTTCTTATCAGAAACTCAGCCAATGGAATTGTAACATCATAGAAATGATGACTGGGTAGTCGTCTACCAAGTTTGTTATTTTTGTGTCAATTGGAAATCCAAGATGGCAGCCACCGGGCGACTTATTGCGCCCTATGGGAATTAGGATCCGATCTCCTTATTGGAAATCAAACATGGCAGCGAGGGGCAGATAATGCTTTCTGACTGGTCAATCTTTAAAAATCTTCCTGTCAGAAACTACTGAGCTGATTTAATTGATTTGTGGTAGGAATGATCTATGGATGGTCCTCTACCTAAATTGGGCATAATAAAAAAAAAAATCATGTGTTTCCGGTAACATGCTTGAAAAAAAATAGTGTCAATCGGTTGGTAATTTTTTTTTATTTTTCCAAAACCTTTTACACAGGTTATATAGGGGACTCATCTTCACTTTAACAGTGCTTGTTCAAAAATGTCACAAACAGTTAGGGAAAGTACCAAAAATTAAGGTTGGTCAGGTTACCGGAAACGCAGGATTTAAAAAATATTTTCCTTGTGTATTTGGTGCCGATTGGAAATTCAAGGTGACCTCTATTGACGGATGAAGTTTAACATACCGGTAGGTCATTTACCAGAATTGTAATTTTGGTGCTGATCGGTAATTAAACATGACTGCCAGGGGGATAATATTTTCTGATTCATCAATCTTTAAAAATCTTCTGATCAGAAACTACTGATTCAATTGAATTTATTTTCTGGTGTGAATGATCTATGGATGGTCCTCTACCTAAATTGTAAATTTGGTTCTGATTGGAAATTCAAGATGGCCGCCATAGACCAACAAAGTTATAGAAGACTACAAGACCCAATGGGAATTTGTACTGAGTTGTTCTTCTCAGAAAGTATCAAGCCAGTTGACTTGATTTGTTCTATGCTGCTTCTATCTGCAAACAGAAAGACTTGAAAAATATGCTTGTTGATAACCTTCTTCCAGAATTAAAACTTAAAGCAGTCTAATATACTTACCATGGGAGATTTTGATTTTGACTTTAGGTTTTCAGAATTTATGGAGCACACATTCAATAGTAAGCAAATTGTGTCTTAAGTCGCAAGAAAATATGAATCTTTGTTAGACTTCACGTTCCTAAGGATTTACCCTGCCAATTATTACCAGGTGAGTGATGACAGGCTCTCCAGAGCCTCTAGTTACATTTTCTTCATCTCCAGAATCAGTGGACCACATTGGACAAAATTCTGACTGATAGGCAATAGAACTCCATCCAAGATGGCTGCCATAACTAAAAATCGAAAATTCTTAAATGAGCTTTATTTGTAGCTAGAATCAGTTCAAATTTTAACTATTTTATTTGTATGGGATTATTAGGAACTCTTAAACATATATTCTGGTTTTTTTAATCATATTTAAACTTTTCATTCGAAAATCCTCTCTGAAACTACTCCATCAATTTGGACCATCTTAATTTAAATATATTTTTATACCCCCGCTCGACGAGAGTAGGGGGTATATAGGGATCCTCATGTCCGTCCGTCGCACTCTTGGTTTCCGGGTAATAATTAAAGTACCGCTCAACCAAATCTTTTCAAACTTTCACACATTGCTGTGTACCATAAAATACGGGTTAAGTTTGATTATGGTGTGTTTCACCTTTACTGTTCATGAGTTATGGCCCATTTTCTCTTATGAAATAGGGACTTTTTAGATTTCCGGATGATATTTAAAGTATGGCTCAACCAAATCTTTTCAAACTTTAACACAATGCTGTGGACCATTAAATACAGGTTATGTTCGATTACGTTGTATTTCATATTTACTGTTCCCGAGTTATGGCCCTTTTTCTCTTATTAAATAGGGACTTTTTAGGTTTCCGAATGATATTTAAAGTATGGCTCAACCAAATCTTTTCAAACTTTAGCACAATGTGATGTACCATAAAATACAGATTCAGTTCGATTATGGTGAAATTGACATTTACCGTTCATGAATTATGGCCTTTTTTCTCTTAGAAGATAGGGACTTTAAAGGTTTCTGGATGAAAATTTGGAATGCTGGGGTATCTGATCACCAGATCAACTTTCTCTAGTTATTAATTAATTCAACATAACATTACAGTATTCAACTATATATATATTACATAATAGAAAGTAATTAATTGGATTGGGAAACAAGTTGCAAGAACTTATATTATAATCCCTATCTGTAGGAATAAAGTTCATTTAAAATATAATATAAATATCTAAGGGAAGAAACATACAGAAGGTGTAAAAAGATAAAACAAATAAAGTGATCTGGTGTTTGGTGTAAAAAATGTTTGATGCAAAGTAATTTATAAAAAAAAAAAAAAGAAAGAAATATGTTGTTTAATGTTTCCAGACAAACTTCCTAGCAAGACAATCAAAGGGTCTAAACTTAAATCTCATACATAAAATCTTTGAGAGCAAGAAAATCTCGGTACACCAATTTGTAGAAGACAATATATGTACAGGTATTAAGACTAATGTATGATGTTTTGTAGGTAAATGGGACTGCCCTTGGCATCATTGTGATGATTGTGGCAAGTCAGCAACCAGGAAATGTTGTCTGTGTCCTAACTCCTTCTGTACCACACATGAAGAAACCAATATCAGGGAAGTACAAGGTTACCTGATCTGTTCTGACCATGATGATTCAGATGCTAATGATCTGTATATATCTGATCAGGAAGAAAGAGCTTCTACCAGCACTAGATCCTCTGTATCATCAGACGTCACTTCCGAGGACGATTCCAAACCTGTGGAGAAAAAGAGGAGAAGTCAAGCAGGTGATGGGAAAGAATCGGCTGGTAGTAAAAAAGGTAGAAAGAATGGCAGTAAATCTCAGGATGATCCGTTAGCTGTTGCTCCTATGTTTGATGACAGTGATGATGATGGCTTCTCAGGGCTTGTTATTGACATCCCAAGTATCCCATAATTCATTGTTTTTTTCTGTAAATAATATGATGATCATGTGATCATGTCATTGAATTCATTCATTTATAATTGTATACTAACATTTGTAAGAAATTCTGACAAATTTCTTTGTAAATTTAATGAAACTATCATTGAGGTAGAATTAGGACAGAATAATATCACATTATATCTCAGGAGTACACATGTAAAATATTATCTCCTCAACCGATTGTTTGGGGTTGGGTGGGGGAGGGGGAAATGTCATTTTAATTTTCATTTCAAAATCAGTCTTATGTTAAGGCAGATAATATCATGTTTAGTTCAATGTTTTCTGACTGTTGAGCGTTGATTTGTAATTCAGGTTTCATATAATAATATTCCATCAGTTTTACTAACATTTTTTTCTTCAAAGAATTCCAGAACATTTTACATAGTATTATGGAAAATATGTATTTCTGCTATTTGGCCAGTAAAGCAATATTGGTGTTTATTATAACAATACTTCTGATTTAATGGTTGTAGGTTTTTATTTTGGCTTTTTTTTTTTCATTTCTATTGCTTCATTTGATTGTAGATTGTTTGTTTATTTCAGACCAGGGAACAATTATATGGTATTAAGCATACAACTGTAAACATAGTTATGTATAGAATAAATATTTGTCCATGTACACTGCTAACAATACCAGAATATTTTTAATTTAAAAAAAAAATAATTCTCATGATATACAGAAGAGATTTTATGTCTACATAAATTTATTTTGACAAACAAAATGTAACAGGGAATGAGAATATCTAAAATAATTGTGATTGCAAAAGTGTACATATAAAATAAGGGCTATTCTAGAAAAACCATGTATTGAAGGGATGGCACTTTGAAAAGACAACCACCATCGATCGTTTAGAGATGCATAGATCTCTGACCACCATAGATAATTCCATTGATTGTTGGAAAACCACTTCCCATAATATGTATTTTTTGGTAAATTATATTTTTGTTAATTCCACATTATATAAGAATGATGCCTTTTGATTGGTTAATAGCAAGTGTATTTATAAAAAAAAAAAAAAAATTATAGCTTATTTCCTCATTCCCTGGGGAAATTCTGTGATGTTGGGTATTTTGTGGTCAAATACCACAGTAAATAGGAAATACCACTTCATAAAAAAACGTATAATATTCTAAGAATTCTTATAACAGTATTTCAAAAATAAAATATCCTGCAATCATTACCTTTGTTGTACAATAAATGTATACTATTTAATTTTAGCTTTATTCATTGAGTATGCACATAAGTCACCTGGTATCTGATTCATGTAGAGCGAGAGGTAAACAATGGTTTACAACATAACGTGGGCGAATAGGAAGACATTCTTGAAAACAATTGGAGCGATGCTTGTTTCTGCTCTTTTCAGTAAATTTTGGTAGTTGTTTTGGACTTTTATTAACAAGTGAAACATATTAAAAAGTTTGCCAAAAGCTTGTGTTTTCTGTCCATTTCTAAAGCTCGAACAAATGAATTTTATATTTTCCTTCCATATACTTGTTACTGGAATAGCCCTAAAGAATTTTAATCCAATTGTAAAAAGAAAAGATTTATACAAACTTATTGTACATACATGCATATATATATTATATAGAGTATAAAGTATGAATGTATGAAGTTTAGAATTCTTTTGAGAAAAAAAATCAGTGTAATAAAAACAACTGACGTGTAAATATACATATATTTTATTAGCATGCAATAATTGAAATGTTTTATTAAAAGTTTTATTTATCATTCAATATTCATCTCTGTTTTATTGTGGCTGAGTATCTATGAAGTACAACAATACAGAAGTTTTTAACATATATTTTTTATCATTGTGATTTGTCCAGTGTTTTATTGTAGGTCTTTTTCTTATATAATTTTTTGAACTATTAACTATAATTTGATTTTCATATTCATGATGTAGGTCAAGGAATTTAGTTTGATAATTTGTTATAATAGCTTGATATTTTGAGATGGTGTTTTGTCTTTAAAAAAAACCCCAGCTGTCTTGTCTTCTTTGTGGGAGTCTCTTCTATATCCTTTAAATGGACAGATATAATTCATTTTGTGTACATAGGAAAAAATAGTTTAGCATCTTAAAAAAGATGATTTATTTGTCAAGTATTGCATTAAAATTCACTTCAATAATTAATGTGTCACTGAAATAGTATTTTTACCATTAATGTTGTAGTGACGTGTTCTAATAAGGTCGGGGTTTAATGTTGAAGATGTGACATCTGTCATTGAGATCAGAGGTCTCAATTTAAATTCTGACCTCTACTATTAAGGTCATGCATTGAACTAATGACTACTGTCATCAAAATCAATGTTGCAGTCTTACTGTCTAATGATTTGACTTCTACTAGTAAGGTCATGCATTGAGCTAATGACTACTGTCATCAAAATTAATGTTACAATCTAATGATTTGACCTCTACTATTAAGGTCATGCATTGAACTTATGACTACTGTCATCAAAATCAATGTTACAGTCTAATGATTTGACCTCTACTATTAAGGTCATGCATTGAACTTATGACTACTGTCATCAAAATCAATGTTACAATCTAATGTTTTGACCTCTACTATTAAGGTCATGCATTGAACTTATGACTCATCAAAATCAATGTTACAGTCTAATGATTTGACCTCTACTATTAAGGTCATGCATTGAACTTATGACTACTGTCATCAAAATCAATGTTACAGTATAATGATTTGACCTCTACTATTAAGGTCATGCATTGAACTTATGACTACTGTCATCAAAATCAGTGTTACAGTCTAATGATTTGACCTCTACTATTAAGGTCATGCATTGAACTTATGACTACTGTCATCAAAATCAATGTTACAATCTAATGATTTGACCTCTACTATAAAGGTCAAGGCTTCAAGCTAATGTCATTGGTTATCCTGCCAAGTTTACAGTGGGATATACAGACTTGTATCTCTTCTATTCCTAATATTAATTATGTTTACTTTATCATGCATTTAATTTAAAAATATTTTACATTTGATCATGTTAGATGGTATTAGTGTCAAAGGTTCAAAGGTCAATGTTATTTGACACGTGTAGATTTCACCACAGTAAATATGTATCAGAAAAAGATTTTATTCACATGAAATGTCCAATTTACAAAATAAAATAACATGACACCTGAAAGCTATTCCAAGCTTATGTAGAATTGGCATGTTATATTAACGGAAGCCAATCGGTGAGTTTTTAGCTCACCTGACCCAAAGGGTCATGTGAGCTATTGCCATCACTTGGCGTCCATCGTCCGTCCGTAAACATTTCAATCTTCTTCTAGAGAACCACTGAAGCAAATGGGACCAAATGTGGCAGGAATGTTCATTTGCATGGTCTAACCAAGTGTTGTTACTTCCGTTACGATCGGTTATCCAACATGGCTGCCAGGGGTCATAAAAGCCTCTGATTGGCTGAAATTTTTAATGATCTTCTTCTCCGATACTACATGGAGAATGGAATTGAAAATTGTCATGAATGATCATTGCAAGCTGCTAACCAAGTGTTGTTACTTTTTGGACCGATTGAAAATCCAAGATGGCCACCAGCGGGGACATAATTTAACATAGCGACCCTATGGGAAATATGTAAAACAAACTTCTTCTCAAGAACCATTGGATGGATTGGAACCATACTTGGTAGAAATGTTCCTTACTAGGTCCTGATCAAGTTTTGTTACTTTTTGTTCTGATCGGTCATCCAACATGGCTGCCAGTGCCCATAAAAGCCTCTGATTGGCCGAAATTTCAAATATCTTCTTCTCAGATACTACTTTGAGGATGGAATTGTAAGTTGTCAAGAATGATCATTGCAAGATGCTAACCAAGTGTTGTTACTTTTTTGGCTGATCGAAAATCCAAGATGGCTGCCAACGGCAAGTCATAGTTTAATGTATGACCCTATGGGAAATATGATAAAAAAAATTCTCAAGAACTACTGAAGGGATTATTGGAACCATATTTGACAGAAATGTTCCTTATAAGGTCCTAATCAAATGTTGTTACTTTTTGTTCTGATCGGCCATCCAACATGGTGCCACAATGAACCCAGGTGAGCGATTACAGGCTCCTGGGAGCCTCTAGTTTATGTAGAGATATTATTTTGCTTATTAAGCTGTTTTCATTTTGAATATTTTCAGTATAAAGGTTACAAGATTTATTTATCATGCATTTATCACATGATCTTTACATTTCATTTTTTGATTAAACATTTAAATCTAGAAATAGTCATCACAAAATTTCACTTGTTTCATGGTGTTTTTTTTAAAAAAACCTTTGTAAAAACAAAAGTGTGATACTAAGAAGTCATTTTATTTCTCTATCTAATCAATGTCATTAATATTTGGAGTTTAATATTAACATGAAATTAATAAATTGTATAATTCATTTGTAAAGTGTTATGTAAATTGTGAAATAAAAAGCTTCTGGTAGAAATTTGGTTTTTATCTTAATTAACCAACACCTTGTACAGTTAAATATGGACGAAAAAATTTCATGGCAATGATTGTATGGTAGTTCAATTTTCATCTACATATCTGCATTCGATACCCATATATTTTAATGACATGGGTGGTGTAATGGTTAGCGTGCTCTCCTCGAGTGCGGTAGATCGTGGGTTCGAGCCCAGATCAGGTCAAACCAAAGACTATATATATAGTGTAAAATTAGTATTTGTAGCTTCTTCACTAAACTCGCAGCATCAGAATCAGAAAAATGTGTCCGAGTGGGGCGACATGTCAATCCGCTGACTGTTGTTTCAGTGAGCTAGCACTATAAAAATCCAACTACACGTGTTGGTCTAGTACAAGGCAGACCTCATCATCATCTCATGAAAATTGACTTGTTCTCACCATGATATAGCTGAGTTGGCGTTAAACAACAATCACTTGAGGTATTTTGAGTTTGAAAGCAGCCCATGGCTTGGTAAACTCAGTGCAAATTTACATTGTGTATGTGACAAATATACTGTAAATTAAGAAATTATTGCGATGTTTTTATTATTGCAAAAAATGTGACTGAAGTGAATTCGCAATAATTAAACCTCGTATTTCAGAATCATATGTATCCATTTGTACTAGAGGACTTCATGCTTCGCAATAATAAAAATTGCAATCTGAAAATTTTCGAAGATCGCAATAATAAATGAACGCAATAATTTCCGAATTTACAGTATACAAGAATTCATGTGCTACAATGCTCACGTGAGAAATATAGTCAATTCTGTGCATACTAGTTTTCTAAATTTGGAACCTTATTACATTCCTACAATGTGGGTCTTTAATTTGAACAATTTTTAATCTTTAAACAATGCTGCTGACATATATCTACGCATATAGAGTAGAACATGGTAGATCCTGGGTTCGAGTCCCGCTTTGGTAAAAACAAGAACTATAGTAAAATTGATGTCAGTTGATTCTACGTTACGCACCCAGCATTAAGGATTAAGAACAAAAATTGTTTTGTCCAGAATCGGTATAATGTGTCGTTAGAGTGCCATGTTTACTGCTGACTTATTACAGTGAGCTAGCGCTACAAAGATTCTAACTGTTGGCCTAGCTGACATCACCATCATTATCTCATTGAAATGTTGCTTTTCTCGCTGATATAGCTGAAAGTTGCTCACTTGGCATTAAACAATAATCAGTGCACACATATTGATGATGTAGACTTCCTATTTTGGACAGACTTAAAATGATTAAAAAAAATTCTTTGTGTGGAACTTAAATCATTTTATTATTCTTTGTAGTTACATATTGAACATCTACAAATATATAACATTCATATCGAAGTCAAAGAACAGATTAATTCTGAGTATATGAGTTATTTGGGATGAACTGAGATGCAACATTATGTGATAAAGTTTGTCAGCGACTTGCGGCAGGTCGGTGGTTTTCTCAGGGTACTGCAGTTTCACCGTGTCCAATGCCACATTCGGGGACGAAGATGAATATAGTCCGGGGACAGAGATCCGAAGTGGCGAAAACGAGGTTAGTTGGTATAATTTTGCAAATTTCTTGAGTTCTGTAATTAGGTAAGTGTAAAATTATATCCAGCGGAACACTGATCATCCACGAAGATATTGAACCCACTTTGCATGCACAAGTTGTCCTGGAAATAGTCAAACACTCAAACACAATGTTGTGGCGGTCCTCAAAATCGGAATTCACCGGTGTTTTCTGTACGATTACGCCTTACATGCAGAACTACACAGTGGTCACTGTTGTCATATAGTGTGTCCAAAATGAGGGCAATAATGATTTATAGTCATTACGACAGCATAACGTGTCAATAATCTTTTTCGCACAAAATTACGATGTGACGTATGGGGACAGAGAAGTCCATGTAGCCAGGGGACAGTGATCAGCTTTGCAAAAACGGTTTTAGCATTCTCAATGGTTTACATTTAGTATTTAAGCTACACCCTGTTATGTGTATTCCCTTTCCAACACGATAAGACACACCTGGGAGTAATAGAATAATTTGTTTATTAGACCCAGGACACACAGCATTTGTGTTGTTTCGTTTACGACAACTTATATCACCGTAAAGATATCATGTTGTCTTCCATTTACATCGTTTTGATAGGGTGGAGTTGGGTTCGTTTTGCCATGGAGTAAGANAAGACACTGGCTCATGCTTACATTTGACGTCAAATATGAAGTCCGCAATATCGATGCTGATTAAAGTCGCGTATGATACTAGATCCTTTTGAAAAACTAAATTAGAGACTGAACACTGTTGCATACCTGACTTCAAACGCAAGTAATAGGCAGTGACTGACGAGCCCTATGGCTCAACTCCACCCTCAAATGACTTTTTTTTGTGTATCTAGTTTTGTCTTTTTCCCCTGTCATTGGATGTATATAGTTTTACAGTGAATTATATTCATTTTAATGTGTAAATATGTAAGAAAATATCAACTGTTTTCACAGACCACGATTTCGACTGCAAGGAAAGAAACCAGGGGCTCTCAAGAGCCAAGAATCGTTCACCTGGTTATAAAAAGAACCAATTGGTCCTATGTAAAAACTATGTCATGCAGTGGTGGTCATCTTGGAATTCCGATCAACATAAAAAACACAAAGTTTGTAAAGGACCTTCCAATGATTGATGCACAGATTAGGTTCAATCAGTGCAATAGTTTCAGAGAAGAAAATATTTCTGTATTTTCCCATATGGTCGGTCCTGTGTTAATACTATGACATGTGGTGGCAGCCATCTTGGATTTCGGATCGGCATAAAAATTTTTTTTTAGAGGACCTTCAAATGATCATTCCTGGGCAGTTTGGTTTCAATTGTCCAAGTGGTTTCAGAGAAGAAGCGTTTTGAAACATTTTTCCCATAGGGTCCAATGTTAAAGTAAGTCCTGTCGTAGCCGCCATTTTGAATTTCATATCGGAACAAAAAACGTAAAGTTTGTAGAGGACCATCCAATGAACATTCATGTACAGTTTGGCTTTAATCATATTTGTAGTTTCTGAGAAGAAGGCATTTGAACATTTTCCCATAGGGTCCAATGTTAATCTATGTCCTGCGGTGGCGGCCATCTTGGATTTCCGATCGGCACAAAAAACAAATACTTTGTAGAGGACCTTCCAATGATCATTCATTTACAGTTTGGGTTCAGTCAGCTCATTAATTTCAGAGAAGAAGATCTTTGAAATTTCAGCCAATCAGAGCATATTATTGGCCCTGGCAGCCATGTTGAATATTCGAATGGAACGGAAAACAGAGACTTTGTAGAGGACCATCCAAGGAACATTCCTGCTAAGTTTGGTTCCAATTGTCCCAGTGGTTTCGGAGAAGCTTGAAATATGAAAAGTTTACAGACGACGGACGCCAAGTGATGGCAATAGTTCACATGAACCTTTGGTCCAAGTGAACTAAAAAGGTGAGCCGTAAAATAATGTTCGGAAGCATTGCGGAACCATGTTCAATTTCGATTAATCTACCTGAAAGATGAATCTATACAGAAGTCCATAGGGTATGTAGATCTGTAATCGCTCAGATAAATATGTCTTTTGAACAGTTTTCTTTCCAAAGGAAACACCTGCTGATGAAGAGCTGTACAACAACAAAAAACGATGAAGCAGTCAGAAACGATAATTCCCTCACTCTGAAAATGTAGTTTAATTTACTATCAACTGCTTTACTCGAAGAGACGCATCTGCTGACCAAACATCAACGATGTACTACATTTAGTATCCTACCTCTGGATTATAACGCAAAACTTAACCAGTCAGTAATGCTGAAAATATAGGTCAATCTGACCCAACTATCAGCTGCAGCTGTATCAACCCCAAAGACGCAACTACTGACCAAATATCATTGACGTACGACGTAGTATCCTAGCTCTGGACCTTAATACAAAACTAAGCGCAAACATTAAAGCGTTGCTCACTGTCCCCTGGCTACCTGGACTTCTCTGTCCCCAAACGTCACATCGTAATTTTGTGCGAAAAAGATTATTGACACGTTATGCTGCCGTAATGACTATAAATCATTATTGCCCTCGTTTTGGACACACTATACGACAACAGTGACCACTGTGTAGTGCTGCATTTAAGGCGTAATCGTACAGAAAACACCGGTGAATTCCAATTTTGAGGACCGTCACAACATTGTGTTTGAGTGTTTGACTATTTCCAGGACAACTTGCACATGCAAAATGGGTTCAATATCTTCGTGGATGATCAGAGTGTTCCGCTGGATATATTTTTACACTTACCTAATTACAGAACTCAAGAAATTTGCAAAATTATACCAACTAACCTCGTTTTCGCCGCTTCGGATCTCTGTCCCCGGTCTATGTTCATCTTCGTCCCCGAATGTGGCATTGGACACGGTGAGTTTCCTCCACCAATAAAACTGACTGCCATGATATAACTGAAATATTGAAACACCATAACTCTAAGCCTAACCCATATTATTTTTACTTTCCATCTGGTCTTAAGACTTCAGGGGGCTGTCGTGATCATATGACAGTTGAATTTAGAATTACCTATGCAATTGGTGCTTATCACAACTAAGTTGTGAGTTCAAATCCCGCTCATGGTGATGTGTACATGTACTCAATACAACATTATATGATCAAGTTTGTCAGTGACTTGTGGCAGGTCTGTGGTGTTCTGCTGGTACTCTGGTATCCTCCATCAATCAAAGTGCTGAAAGCACTGATGGAAGTTGTTGCTTTCTGTGTTTTTTTTTATTGTGTGTAACAATATTTCATTTGTTTTACAATAACTGTTAAAGGGGCATTATCTGCCAAATCGTAAATTTTTGTTACTCATAAAAATTATCAGATTGATGCTTTAATAAAACGTGTTTCTGTAACATATAAATGTTATGAAATGTACGCTTATCGGGGAAATAATGTGCAACTGGTTGTGTTTTGAGATCCATCAAGAAATGGACACCATCTTATTAATTATCGACATTGTTTACGGAGTTTGTCAAATCGTCATTAAATCAGTACAACAATGCACTTATTTCTTGTGAATCTGCTTTTAGTCGGTGTTAATTACAAACAAAGAACCATGCAAGTTGGCAGTTAATAAGCGATAAAATACAAATTATTTGTTTTTACCTGTCACTAGTAAGGTCAATTGCATACGGAAAAAGCGAGGTCAAATTATTTGCTTGCAAGCAAATAATCAATCGATGGTAATTTTCGTTCTCAAAAGGCGGAAAGTGGTTCGATAAGCTGTTTAATGTGAAATATTTACCTTTATTTCATCATTTTAATGCTATTTACCAATTTCCAAAGCATATANTTTTTTTGGGGTCAAAATCGTAACTAATGCTCATTTAAGCATTTGAAGCAACTAAAACAGTTATTGAAGAATCACTCCAAACAAGATGATGTTTTATGTTCAATAATATTAGTATTTGAATTTTTTCGCAGATCACATAAATAAATCCCAACCTTAATCCTGTACCAGGCTTCATTGTATTGAATTTGGAAAAAATTTGTCAAACATTATCATTTGGTAACAATTTTTATTATTAATTGATATTATTTAAACATCCTTATTGGTCAAGAAATAGTCAAATGGTCTTCCTTAAAAACATGTATTGACTTGAAAAATCATGTATTGACTTGGAAAAACATGTATTGACTTGGAAAAACATGCATTGACTTCGGGAAAACATTTGTTTATTTCCGCCATTGACAGAATTAGTAATTGAGTGCTACCCAATTGTACTTTCTCCAAAATTTCATGAAATTTCAAAATTTTCAACAAACACTCCCAAAATTTCAAAATGATAAAATTTTCAAAAAGTTTAATAAAAATCAAGTTTCCCATAAAATTTCAAAATTTTAATATTTAAATAATATTGAAAAATGATAAAACAAATACATTTGTATAGCCTACTTTCTTCCAGTGTTACAAAAGATAAAGCAATTGTAGCCTTTTAATATCGGTCAATACTAATAGATTATAACATGGCCATTTTCATATCGGTCCCGGTATCATCCCGAGACTTCCATATCAGCCCAAGGCGAAAGCCGTGGGCTGCTATGGGTCGAGGGATGATACCAGGACCTATATGAAAATGGCTATGTTATAATCTGTTTATCACATATTTAATTAACCATGACTGAAATAAATAAATTGTAAATGAATAAATGAATTTATGTTTATTCATCAACATAACAACAAAATAAATAACGTGTAAAAATCAACAAAATAATTCACCGTATTTATCACAGGTATTGAACATAACTTTTCAATAATTATAAATCAGACTTCCAATTCTTATCATTTATATTTTTGTCATAAAAA
>MJUT01047296.1:661572-678565 GCA_002080005.1 Gigantidas platifrons
GGAATTGTTGACTCACTGTTTAGAGGTGATTGTTTTATTGATATTGGTGGAATTGTTGACTCACTGTTTAGAGGTGATTGTTTTGTTGATATTGGTGGAATTGTTGACTCGCTGTTTAGAGGTGATTGTTTTGTTGATATTGGTGGAGTTGATGACCATCACTGTTTAAACTTTCTTTTCATAAAACATAAAAGTAAAGTAAAACACATCCAAAGCAAATATGATGATGATTTTTTACGATAATGTAAACATTTCCTTCAGCTCCATTGATTAATTGAGGGCTGTCGTGGCCGTGATCGTATGGTAGTTAGATATCGTCACTGATGTTGTGAGTTCGAATCATGATCAGGCGAGGTGTACAACATTATGTGATAAAGTTTGTCAGTGACTTGCGGCAGGTCTGTGGTTTTCTCAGGGTCCTCCGGTTTCCTCCACCAATAAAAACCGCCATGATATAACTGAAATATTGTTGAAAGTGGCATTAAACACCATCAAACAAACAAACGATTGATTAATTGCCCATCTTTTTCATGTTTAAATCATTGACTTGTATAAATCTTTTTCATGTTTAAATCACTGACTTGGATTTATTGACGAGCCTAACTTACAGAGAGTTGATTTGGTGCTCTCGCTCTGTTGAACCTGTTCTGATATCCTCCTATTAAGGGCCATTAAGTTATCAGTTATATCTGTAGCAGCTCTAGCTAATCCTTCCTTACTATTACTGCCCCTGAAAACAGATCTTGAAATTCAATTTCTCCCTATTTCACAAATGCTTTTACATATCAATTAAAATAGGGTTGATCGATTGATTGTTGTTTAACATAAAGTGATAATAGCACAATTTTTATCAGATACACTTCATAAATCTTTTCTTTTTTTGTTATCTTTTTTATTTTTAAGCTATTAATACATGTAAAAAATGACGCATGAAAATAATCGTGATGATATACTTGTTGGATTTAGTTCTACCTTTGTAATAAGTACCTATCACTGACTAACGTTTGGTCATATTCCTTCTTAATATAACTAGAGGCTTACCTGAGCCTGTATCTCTCACCTGAGTCCACATGACTTACATGAGCCTGTATTGCTCACCGGATATTCATAAACAGTTTATGTTCAATCAAGTCTAATCATATTATTTTCACATCAGGGATCATTCTGGAACTTTTCAAACAGGACCCCTGGCAACTGAATTGGGAATTTAGCGAAGTAAATATTTCAGTTATATGATGGCAGTTAGTTTTATTGGTGGGGGAAACTGGAGTACCCGGAGAAAACTACCAACCTGCCACAAACTTCATCACATAATGTTGTATCGCTTACACCACACTGTGAATGCTTATTAGATGTATTTCTTTACTAGTATGATTAAGTTCTGATTGGTCATATTGAGGAACATTACCCTAAAGCAGATTAACACTAGATTTAAAACTGAATAGTCATAATTCTGGGTGTTGATCCCATTATATCTTAAAAACAGTAACAGTCATACAAACTCTTTTGACATACAAATGTACTACATAAAGAGAATTTTAAAAGGAACACAGAGAAAAATAATTGCTCCACATCGGAAAAACACAAATCACCCAGTTTTTTAAAACTTGGGATCTCTTGTTTCTGCAGTAGATTTCCAATAGGAACAACAAACATTACTTTTATAGATGATCATCCAATAAATATTCCTACCAAGTTTGGTTTAAACTGACCCAGTACTGATTTCAGAAAAGAAATTTGAAATGTTGAAGTTTATGGATGACGACATATGCAATATAATGACAAAAGTTCACACGACCTTTTGTGTCGGATGAGGTAAATAGTTTGTCTGTCTTGTCACCTTTCGTCCTTCTTCCTATAGATACATTTATACTGTAGATCTTGTCACCTTTTTCTAAGTTCTGTTCCTCCATTTAACAATTGGTCCTTCTCTGCTTTATCAATAGAGAATTGAGCTGAAAGGTTTGACTGTCTCAGTGTAGATATCGTGCTAAAAATAGAAACAACATCTATATATAATAAATCAGGTAAATATATTATGGAAATGTTTTTGTGACGAACAGTAGAGAAAGGCAAATAGTGTGTGGCTGGTCCATCTGTCTAATATGTTACTTTTACTATCTGAGAACTACTCCTGACATACTCATTGGAGTTGTTGTTTTTAATTGGTCCCATTATTATGTCACATGACATATCCCTTTTTTACTTCAGAAGTTTTACTCCTTGATTTATCCATGCCTGATTACCAGATGTAGTATTAGCAACAGGTACATTGTGTATATATATAGATTATTACATGGCATTTTTCATAGCATACCCTTTATCAGCCCTAGGTCATGATATCAACCAGAGAGCCGATAGTAATTTTTTGGTTAGAAATAAATACATTGTTATAGAGCAAGAAATTTATTGATTTGATTTGCATATCCAATAAATGCATTTTTAGTACTTAAATGTCATAAGAGAGAAAATTGGCACTTAATAATTTTATGTGCAAATATTCAATAAAACAGTTTAATTGACTGTTTGTAAACACAGTTTTCCAGAAATTTACGAAGTGGCGTGTAACAGACTTACGAATATTGATGGAAAGGCATGTAATAACATTCCGGAAGCAGTTAATAAACTTGCTTTATCAGCTCACTTGGGCCATTCTTGAGATACAGTGAAATAAACATGATTCCTTTTATCATTTTAAACAAAACTCTAAGTTTTATCACAGGGTAAAATTTTAGCTATATTATCTACAAGTATATGATAAATATAGTTTATACTTAGTAAGTTGTTGTTTGTGGTTATCAACACCATGTAACAGTGTAACTCTATCTTCTTCACTGTCTTGTTCATTGGCAAGTCTTTCTAGATCCTAAAATATAAATCCAAATTAAACATAATATTAAAATAAAAATAGGTAGAAACATTGTCTCATTATATGAACACACTAAAATAAACACATTTACTACTACTTTGCTAGTTCTTCACAGTTTGACTACTATATACTTTGTAATATAAATATCATGTATCTTCAAAATGAGTAAATTAAATATTTTAGGAGTGATTTAAATTTAACTGCTTCATCCTAACAACTAAAACTGTCTGGTTCATTCATCATACTTTTTAAGATCTGTAAATCTAAATTGTTTGTTAATTCACACAAATCTTATTAACAATACCATATTATAGTTGTATTATTGTGATACATTTGTATGCTTACCACGGATAGATTGATTGATTGGTTTTTGGGGTTTAATGCCACTTTCAGCAATATTTCAGCTACTTCATGGCGACCAGTTTTAATGGTGGAAGAAGCCAGAGTACCCAATAAGAATCACCGACCATGGGCAAGTAACTGATAAACTTGATCAATTGCAGCTGCGAGTCGAGTGGACCCTTTTTGTAATTTACAAAGCCAGGCACGAATCCACACCGTATTGGTGCTAGACTTGTATGAGTTGTTAAGTAATCCAACTACCTAACTCATTGAGTCACCACAGATTGAAGGTTAATGATATACCATAATATGCCTCATCTACAGACAGTCATATATACCTCTATTTTCTTTCTGAGCTTACGTAGTTTTCCTCTTATTTCTGTATTAATGTCTTCCAAGGCATCTTTTGAATCTACTTGTGTTCTTATATCCTGAAAATACAAATTTCTCTTTTAAAAAAGGTATTATAAGTCAACAAACCACATGTATTTGAGATACATTGTATTTCTCGAACATTTCCATTAATTTACTTTTGTCACCTTCATATTTAGTTTTTGTATATTAGTAGGACACAAGATTTTAGGGGGAAATGTTCATGGTCAATTTTTTCTGGTTTTTTTTCCATATACGGGTACAGCCTTACCATAGGAACTGTAGTAGGTTTATCTCTACCCTTCGCTAACTGCATCAATACTAAACTGTGTACAGTAAACACTCTTTTGCATGTAAGGGATGAAGACAACCTTATCGTGGACAATTTTTCAACTAATATGTTACATTGTATATTCACAATCGTAGACAAGGTGAATTCAATTCAATTTCATTCAGATTGACAAAAATGAAAATGGAAATCTTGTAAAATTTTGGGAAGTGTTTTATTCATGACAAAGTGATTTTTTTACCTGTTAACATGACGATAAAATTTAAACATAAAAAAAATAATCACATGTTCCTTTCAGTGTTCATACTTTAATTTTTGATTGGAAGCAACATGTGCAGGTTTTTTTTTAAATTATTTCTTCATATATGTATTTCTGTAATTACAAAGATCCAATTAGAAAGAGGGGAAGAGTTGAGATCTCATTAACTGGCTTAATACTGCCACATTTTTGTTCCTGTCCAAAGCAGTATCAGGTCCGTTTGCCCTAAAAGTGGGTCCGTTCGCCCTGATAATTAAAAAGTATTTTAATGAACATAATGCATATTTTAATATAAATTAAAGAAATAATGATACAGAAACATATTAATTGAGCTTTTTGAAATTAATTAAGTTCTTTTCAAGCAATTATTATGTAGAATGTTTGAAATGCTTATTTGAAATTAATGATTGTTGATTTCATCATTATAATTACATGTAATTGATGTAAATTTGGTATGAGTAAAACAAATTGCAATAATAAAAGAACTGTTCATTTCACAGCTCATGTCCTAGTTTGTGTTTTGACAAACTTTACCCATTATACACTTTTTAGAATGTACCATATTTAAAATTTCTCAATTTATTATCTTTAAACCATTAAATATTATTTATATTTCATTAATTTTTTTATAAATACATTTTAATTTAAATCATCAGGGCGAACAGACCCACTTTTAGAGTGAACGGACCCAGGGAGAACGTGTATTAGGGCGTACGGACCCGGAACCGTCCAAAGCCAGGACCTGGATTTTCATCAGTATAAGGGTGGTCTTTTTTTGTGTTCAATGATTTGAGGTGAGAGGACATGAGGTAATTATTGTTTTGTTGATATTGGTGGAATTGTTGACCATGCTTGTTTAAATTTTCTTTTCATATTTACATAGACATGAAGTTGTATCTTGGTTTAAGTGAAAGTCTTATGACAGTGTGACTAGCTTATCTGTCACTCATTTCTTGGGTTATACATATGTAGTTTTTGTACATGTTTTTAATCATTTACTTATCTGGAAAGAAAAATAGAATACATTGACGGTAATGAATATAAACACAAATCATGATAGTAAACATACATCGCAAGTCTAAAAGTAAAATTATATTCACTGCTTAGTGATCTCTGACAGTCTGTGAGTGAGTGACTGGAGATCTTCCCACTGCCTAATATCATCGAGATTTGACTCTTGTAGCTATTTTAAACAGGATATATACACATACGCAGAGCAGAAAATAGCTTCAAAAGTCAAATCTCAACAAAACTTTTTAAATGAAAAATTAGTTCCTGGGACATATTTCATAAGAAACTTTATTCCGCCTATGTGAAATTTGTTCTGGTATCTATTTCACGACCAACAGTGAAATTTTTTTCGGAATGAACATTGCAAAAACAATTATTAGTTTCTTTGTTAGACAAAGTTTAATTTTTTCTCTCCAATATTTGATTAATTAGCAGGCAATGGTGTAAGATTCCAAATGGTATTAAAAATAAATATGAATATTACACATGTACATTTATTTAGGTCTTTCGGCTAAATGAAAAGCAAATACTTATAATTAATTTAATAGCAATCAAAAACACACATATGTTAAGTACATGTCAAACTTCTCCACCATGATTACCATTCATGATTTTCATGCATCAGTGGAATCTATTTCACAGTTATGGAACTTATTTCACCAGTCAAAAACAAGATCGACCCACAAACAAACATACAGGCAAATTCAATGCAACAAAGACAGCTACAAATTTTCATTTTTCTGCAGCACTATTAAAGACTGGAACAATATACATGTACCTGCAAACATAGCCAATATAACCACTACCGACACTTTCAAGGAAGCACTTTCCCACAGTTTGCTCCTTGAAACATTCCCACACTTACAGTAAACACTCATTTTGTTTTTATCTTATACACAAAAAATAAAAAATAAAAAATGCAAAAAATTGAAATTGTCATAAAAAATGGTAAAAATTGTAAAATATACTAAAAATGTAACTTTATTAAATGCCAAACCAGGCATGCGCCGGAAAATAATCATCAATATGTTGATGGATGTTCCGTAAACGAAGAAGAAGAAGAGAGAAGACCACTGACACCAGGTAAGAAATGAGGGAACTTTTTTCATAGCTCTGGAATTTATTTCACCAGGTAATTTACAGGAACAAATTTCACATCAGTGGAACTTATATAATTTAATTTTCCTGTGAAATATGTTCTAACACTAGACTGGTCCAGAACTTATATCGCAGGAAATTATTTCTGGGCCAGTGGGGGAACTTTTTTCACTCAGAACTTATTTTGGCTCACACATTCACCTGGATACAGGCTTTGATTTCCAAATCTAATTTCACTATCTCTTGTAGGCAAATCCTAACTTGAATGTCGTCTGCAGCCATGAAATGTTGTAACTTAATGTATAATTAAGTATCCAGCAAGTAATTTTCAGTTTTGAAGTTTCTAACATGTGTCCGGAAGTAAATAATGAGTTGGCGACCTTTGATTGTTGCAAAACCATAACATATTTTTCGAAATTTCCGTCTAATAAGGTAAATAGTTTATCCTTAATATGGCAAATAAGATTTAGAATTATTAGATGAAGCTTCGGGTATGCACAATATATACATATTTTCAATAAAATTTAAAATTATGTAGTTGTAAATAACAACGATTTACGGTAATGTTTACTTCCTGTTAAAATAAAAGGAAAGGGATTAACCACGTTGCTAAATGTCAAAACTTGAAAATGACAATAGAATGCTGTCTCTTTGACTGATGATGTCTGTGAACAAACATTTTATCGTTTTTACGTACATATATATTTTATGACCATACAATGGTTAAATTAAAAATAATTTTCAATAACAAAAAGAGAATCCAGTAACTACAAATCCGAGATCGACAGTGTTTGTCACCTGTGCTAATTTTACAGACAGTTTGACTACACGCTTTTCTTCTTCAACTATCATCTTTTATGGGAAGGTTCGAATCATTTAATCCTGTATCGAATTTAAATATAGATATTGTATATTCGGTAAAAAGCTCCTTAGAGCTTATGTTTTACTGTTTTATTATGTGCCGAATCAAAATAAAGTTATCTTATCTTATATCTTACTTATGGCTAATCCACAGGCGCTTGTATAAAGTCAAAAATATGCTCGCTGGACCTAAAATACCACAAGGCCGGACACACTCCTACTACCCCTGTCACTTCAACTGCTATTTCCCCCGTCAAAATATCGATAGGGCGCAAATCTCCTACTGATTTGCGTAGTGAAATGATTTTATATGGCAGAAGAACAATTCAATTCTTACAACTTTTACCTGTTTTTTATGTTCTGAGAGTGACTCTATAGCAACTTGAACCACTTTTTAATGATTGGTGAATAAATAGTCTTATCTTTTAGACCCACCATCAGTAACATAACATGATAAAGAATGAAAACATTTTATATTCAACATATTATTACACAGTCCATATAAATGTAGTTAAAATGTATAACTGCTATGTCCAGAGTATGAACCACATACAATGTCAATAAATGCATTTGCTTAGATGGTCAATGTATTCATTCATTGATAATGCTTCAGTTTACCCACTATAAACTTCTTGGCTTTGTCTTGTAGTTTTATATGTTGAATAGATTTCTAATAAGTTGTTAATTTTAAAATCAAATCACATTTTTAACTTGATTAGATTTTTTTTTATTATTCACTAACACACTTTATATATTTATAGGTACTGGTAGTCAATGAAAGTGGTCTGAAATGTCTTTTGAATTTATAGGTACAGGTAGTCAATGAAAGTGGTGTGAAATGTCTTTATATATTTATAGGTACAGGTAGTCAATGAAAGTGGTCTGAAATGTCTTTATATATTTATAGGTACAGGTAGTCAATGAAAGTGGTGTGAAATGTCTTTATATATTTATAGGTACAGGTAGTCAATGAAAGTGGTGTGAAATGTCTTTACATATTTATAGGTACAGGTAGTCAATGAAAGTGGTGTGAAATGTCTTTATATATTTATAGGTACAGGTAGTCAATGAAAGTGATCTGAAATGTCTTTTGAATTTATAGGTACAGGTAGTCAATGAAAGTGGTGTGAAATGTCTTTTGAATTTAAGTGGTTTGAGTCTTTATAAGAGTCACTCATGCAAAAATTAAATGGGCTGAATGGTATTATTATAGTCACTCTAAATTTTTTTTTTAAATTGGTCCAAGTTGTCATGTATGTGGCAAAAGTGGTTTAGTTTGGTGAATAGTTGTCCAATAAATCATTGAGTGTTAAAAAAAAATGTGATTTTTAAGCAAAAATTGTTTATGAAAACATGGACCGATTTTTGCATTGAAAGCCTTATGTTTTCTTTCTCCTTTTGACCTATTTTTTTCCCTTTTGACCTCATGGAATTTATATTGATATGGTGTCTTGTGCATGTGAATTGAGTGTAATATCACTTTTCCATATGTTTAGAAGTGTTATATAGTTAATTATTATGTTCAGTTGTATAATACTGATGATTTGTTGTTAGATAAAGCTTTTAGCGATTCTAAAACTGGTAAAATTAAACTTTGATCTCTGATGTAGTCGGATGAAAGTGGATCAGCAAGTAAAATGTTATGCAAACAGTTTAAAAGTACCAGTATGTCTGAATTTAGTTGCATGGTATGCTTCATCTGATTTTTATTTGACTTTTATTTTTAGGATATACCTTATCCTGCCTCCAATGATACAAAAATGTAAGAAACTGTTAGAGAATTTGTCAACTCGACAGCTGATCATCCTGGTGGCAATACTTGTGTTGTTGGGAATTCTTCTCTTCCTTTCTATTGATATTTTTGTCTTGAGCTACACTTATAATGCAGAAGATGCCCGTTTTAGTCAACATTTACCCACAGAGCCAAGCAGTATTGATTTTGGACCAAATATACATTTTGGTATCGTGATAGATTGTGGCAGTAGTGGAAGTCGTGTGTTTATTTATTTTTGGCCGCCTCATTCTGGAAATCCTAGTGACCTACTGAATATTCAACAGTTGATGGATCCATCAGGAAAACCAGTAGTGAAGAAAATAACACCAGGTAATATAAATAATCTCTTAGAAAATTAATTAATTTGTTGTTTATTGAATTATGAAATAAAATTTAAACAGTGAGGGTGAATAATATCAACAAAAGAAACAACTACCTCAAATCATTGAACATATAAAGATCTTGACATATGTAGATGGAAACCTAGGTCTTGACCTGACACAAACACAAAATTAATGGATTAAGGAGGGGGAGGGGGGGGGGCGAGGAGTGTAAACTTGTTAATAAGAATGATCCCAATCCTCCCACTCTTGATAATAATAATTGAATCTTCAATGGCAATGCAGAAATAAACACAATAATAAACCTACACAGATTTGCTATCAGTATCCACCCAAAAAGATCACATGCTATCATAAAAATGAATGACAGCATAAATTGTTGACAGTACAATAGCAGTGTCAATGAATGCTTGTAGTTAACTGACTACTAGCTAGGAAGGTGGAATATATTACTGTTTAGACAACAAAGATCATAACTGATACTTCTAACAGATTTAATAAGAATAAAGAAATTAATGGAATAAGTAGGAGACCAGTATGAATAGGTGATCAATTTAATTTTGTTGGTATTCTTAATATAAATTTAAAATTCAGTATGACTGTTACAGAGTATATGTAAAGCAAAATTATGTCTTATGAAATTATGTCCTCCAGGACAATATTTCATGATTATATTGTCATGGAATTTTGTCTTATCTGTGATATTTTGTCCTTTATCTAGACAGTATAATATCATCTTAGAGGACAATATATCATAGTGAAACTGTGTCCTAACAAAGGGAGATAATTCTAATTCTAATTCAAAACTTGGACATTCTTTGTTAATATATTTCAAATTGAATCAAATATAGTGTAATGAATATCATTTCTATGACAAAGAAATCTCTTATATTTTGAAATAAAGTATAGTATAAATATGTGAAGAATAAAAATATCATATATCCAGTTGATGTCGGACATTATTTCACAGTTAAATAATGTCCAGTAAGAATGGACAATATCTCATGATGGAGGACACAATTTCATTACGTAATAATGTCCAGGACACTATTTCATTATGAAATAATGTCCATGGACAATATTTCATATGATATTTTGTCTGGAGGACACTATTTTATTTTACATATACACAATAAGATATTTGAACTGAAGCTCTACAGAGATGATAAGTCGCTGGTCTTCAAACTTTACAGTAGTGATAGATGAATGGTCTTCAAATATATTACTTATTTAGTTCAGCTGAATGGTGGTGATATTGTAAGTGTTTCCTAAAAAATCTCTGGATTATTTGAACATGAAATGTTTCAGGAATTATCTCTTGTTCTTACCTAAATATCACAATTTGCTTTGAGGGTTAGGGTTATGGTGTTTAATGCCACTTTCAAAAATATTTCAGTTATATATATCGTGGCTGTCAATTTTATTGGTGGAAGAAATTGGAGTACCCAGATAAAACCACTGACCTGCCGCAAGTCACTGACAAACTTTATCACATAAAGTTGTATCGAGTACATCTCGCCTGAACAGGATTCGAACTGACAACGTTAGTGGTGATAGGCATTGATTGCACAGGTAGTTGTAAATCCAACTACCATACGATCACGACTATGACGTCCCCTAAGTAACTTGCTTTGATCCAGCATCAAATATACTTTTCATGATTGGTTAACATAGCACACAATTGCTTGGGCGTATCTACAATTATCATCCTGTATTTAATGACAGTAATCGTTAACATAGCACACAATTGCTTGGGCGTATCTACAATTATCATCCTGTATTTAACGACAGTAATCGTTAACATAGCACACAATTGCTTGGGTGTATCTACAATTATCATCCTGTATTTAATGACAGTAATCGTTAACATAGCACACAATTGCTTGGGCGTATCTACAATTATCATCCTGTATTTAATGACGGTAATCTTATGATCCAATTCTTTATTGCCAATGTCCAGTTGTGTAGATATAGACATTAAACTAATGATTGAAAGTAATGCCTTTAATTAGCAGCTCCTTATATTTGGTTGTCAATTTGAATTTAAATATGACATTTTAGGTCTAGACACATTTGAAAACAACCCTGGGGCAGCCAGTGACTACATCAAACCATTGCTGAAGTATGCAGCAGCCCACATCCCTACTGAACACCATCCTGATACACAGCTGTTTATACTGGCTACTGCTGGTATGAGGATGATCTCTAAAGAGTAAGTATCTATTACTGAAGTATGCAGCAGCCCACATCCCTACTGAGCACCATCCTGATATACAGCTGTTTATACTGGTTACTTCTGGTATAAGGATGATCTCTAAGGAGTAAGTATCTATTACTGAAGTATGCAGCAGCCCACATCCCTACTGAGCACCATCCTGATATACAGCTGTTTATACTGGCTACTGCTGGTATGAGAATGATCTCTAAGGAGTAAGTATCTATTACTGAAGTATGCAGCAGCCCACATCCCTACTGAGCACCATCCTGATATACAGCTGTTTATACTGGCTACTGCTGGTATGAGATGATCTCTAAAGAGTAGGTATCCATTTCATTGGTATGATGATCTATGTTACTAAATTAATTATACTGTTTGAAATAAACAAATGTAGTTGGTAATTACAATGTATCTCTTACCGCATCGGTGGTGTAATGGTTAGCATGCTCGCCTCGAGTGTGGTAGATCGTGGGTTCGAACTCCGACTGGGTCAAACCAAAGACTATAAAATTGGTACTTGTTGCTTCTCCACTAAGCACATAGCATTATGGAGAAAGAGCAAAGATTGGTTGGTTCGGAATCAGGATAATGTGTCCGAGTGGAGCGACATGTCTACCCGCGGACTGTTGTTTCAGTGAACTAGCACTATAAAAATCTAACTCAGCATGTTGGTTTAGTACAAAGCGGACTTCATCATCATCTCATTGAAAACTAACTTGTTCTCGCCATGATATAGCTGAAAATTTCCTGAATTGGCATTACAAATCAATCACTCACTCACTGACTGCTACTTTTGATTATATTCAACCAGATATATATTTGCCAGTTGTGGAAATAGTTTTAAATATTATCCTATGTTTTGGAATTGTTCAGTTGTGCAATAGAAGTTGTCTCCCCTGATAAAGTAATCTTAATAATGATTTGATTGGTTGAAATATTCAATTTCTTCTGTTACATTACCGTATACAGGTTTTGACAATGTGTAAATTATAAATAATATTTTGTATTTTTATTGCTGTTTCACAAGAAATATGGAAGAAAAGCTTTTAATTAATAATAATAAAACAGATAACTATATCAAAAATGTTTATTTTGTTTGATTTATAGAAGTCAGAATGCGGTATTTGAAGATTTGAAGACAGATATTCCTAAAAGTTTCCCCTTTGTTTTTTCTGATACAAACTTTGAAGTGATAAGTGGAAAGTTAGAGGGGGTATATGCCTGGATAGCTGTTAACTATGTCTTACAAAAGTTTGGACATGGAGAAGAAGGTGAGTTATGTTTTTTTGTAAGCACACTAATTAAAATTAGATTTCTGTAATTTGTTTAACATTTTTTTTCTTTGGCGATACAGTAACATCTCATGACCACCAGTTTGGGGTCATGTCAGGGTTCATATTTTCAACCGACCAATCAGTTATATTTAATTATCTTGGATGTTTAACAGTGAATGAAAGGTTACATGATATGACCCCAATTGGGATGCTATTTTACGGCCAAAGTAAAAAATGTAATAAAAGATACAATAAACATACATGTATAATTTAATTAGATTTCCCTGACATATGAGGACCCAGAGAAAACCACCGACCTGTCAAAAGTCACTGACAAACTTTATCACATAATGTTGTACACCTTGTCCTGATCGAGATTCGAGCTCACAACATCAGTGGTGATAGGCACTGATTGCATAGGTCATTGTAAATCCAACTACCATACGATCACGGCCACGACAGCCCCTCCCTGACATTTTAGGAATTGTTTTAAAAAATTACACTTTATTCTGTAGGAAAACTACAAATATCCTGATTATATTTCAAGAAATTAAAACTAACAAAATCGGTTAAATATGAGTGCATCTACAACGTTTATTTGTGATTTTACAGAACATCCTTTAGTTTGGGTAGATTCACTGAATAACGAAGGATCATCTCAACGTCCACACATGAGAAGAAGGACGGTTGGTATGTTAGATATGGGAGGTGGATCATTTCAGATAGCATATGAAGTTACAGGAAAGGTAAGAGGCTAAATTACAACGAAACCTTACTAAACTTGGGATCTGCTTTGTACAGGTTAAATTTACAAAGATTTCCTAAATTGGGACTTGACTTAAAGTTCAGTTTATACAGGATACCAGTTTATTCAGGGATCAGTTTATACAGGATACCAGTTTATTCAGGGATCAGTTTGACAGGTTTATACAGGATACCAGTTTATTCAGGGATCAGTTTGACAGGTTTCACTGTATGACTCAATCTATATAGTTTTAGGGGGAAAATGTTGTCAATATTTGTACATAACCAAATGATACTCTTTAAATGACTAATTCTCTAAATACATGTACATGTAGTAAATTCAAATGAAATGAAAGAAATTTTAGATTTGTTTTTACAAGGACTGGTTGGTCTAAATTTATATCTTTGAATAGGAATCTTATATGTCACAGACCATTTGAATATATAGACCATACTGTTTCTGATTAAAATTTTATAATTATGTTTTATTTTCACATTGATAGGATGAGAATATCCCCAAACACAGAGTGGCAGAGTTTAATCTTGGATGTCAGAACAATGACTTTGACCATACATATAAAGTATATGTTACTACATTCCTTGGATTTGGAGCAAATGAAGCACAGGAGAGATATGAAGAGGGGTTAATCCAACAAGCCATGGCCAGTCAGCAGAAAACAAGTGAATTAGTCAATATTACAAACAGGTATATGTCAGCAATGGTATTTAAGATTAATTCCTTGTACAAACTTAATGATATTCCTGAAGTCAAGTCATGCCATACTATATGATATTTAAATGCCAAACAAAATTCTAAATTCAAAGGGTATACTAGACTTCCTGACAAAACAAATAGTATACAAGGAGTGGTTTGAAATAATATTTTCTACAAATACTTCAGTGATTTTTATTCCCTCGCCAACAAAGTTGCGAAGGGATATAGTAACGCTACCGTCCGTCCGTAGCATCCTTGTGAACACTCTAGAATCAACATCCTTCAATGGATTTTGACCTAACTTGGTATATACTTAGTCCTTAAGAGAATCTGAAACCCTATTGATTTTCAAGGTCAAAGGTCAAGGTCACCGGGTCAAATTTTTACCGCATAACATCCTTGTGAACACTCTAGAATCAACATCCTTCAATTGATTTTGACCAAACTTGGTACATACCTAGTCCTTAAGAGAATCTGGAACCCTATTGATTTTCATGGTCAAAGGTCAAGGTCACCGGGTCAAATTTTTTATTATGTAACATCCTTGTGAACACTCTAGAATAAACCGGGTCAAATTTTTAGGCGAGGGGATATGCCACGCTTTGTGTTGCCCTTGTTAAGAATTTAACATTGTTTAAACTGCCAGAATAATCTTTGGATTGTCTTTAGAAGATGTTCATTTCTTTTTATGTATACTTTATATTATATATCTGTATCAGTACACAAATATTGGCTTCTGGTTTTCTGGAATATATCTATTAATATTAAGCTTTACGTTTTTATTAAAAATATTTGTTTTTGATAAGCAAGCTGGTCTAATATAATATAATACCCGGAAATAAACCGACATTGGATGTTGTCTGGCAGGTTCACTACGTTAAGCGAATATGATTTACTTAAAAATTGCTTGGAATTAAATTTCAATGGTGATACTTAGATTTCCATTTTTCTATGTACATGTATCTGTCATTTTAGGGATTGTTTTAATATTTGTATTGAGAATGTCCATATAATGCATCAAATTGATAGAAGTAGTTTTGGTCGGTTGTGTATAATATAACAAATAGTTCATGGCATTTTGTGCCAAATGGTAGTTTATTTCCATATAATATTTCTGGGGTGACAGATCGTTCCATAAACTGCCATATGGCTCTCAGTGCCATGAATTATTTGTATATTCAATTGTTATTCTTATATTTGTAGTGAAGCTTTACACCCAATACATCGCCATAGAAAAATAGTAGTACAAGATCCATGTCTACCAATAGATCTCTCTTATGAAATAAAGAAAGGTTACATCTTAGAAGGGGGAGGTAACTACACGGCTTGTCAATCATCTCTCATTCCTCTCCTGAATTTATCCACACCTTGTGAACAGGATCCATGCTCTATGAATGGTGTACATCAACCACCTATTGTGTTCAGAAACAGTGAATTTTATGGATTCTCAGAATTCTGGTATACCATGGAGGATGTGTTCAGGATTGGCGGTCTCTATGGAAGCAAAAAATTTGAGGAAGAGGCCAAGGTTTGTTTGTTATACTGATAGATAAGAAAATATAAATTTGTCTGGATTCAGGAATCCAAAAAATGTTTTAGACATTTCTGATGAAATTATTAAGTCTTTGGGAACAGTTAGCCCGAATTTATTTCTTATTTATTTATATACTGTGATTATTCCAGTTTTGTAAATATATATATATAGTGGATATGGTCGAGTAGTGTAGGGTGCTGGATATAAGACTAGGCGATTGGTTTTGAAATGTATCAGTGGTGTGAGTTCAAACACATTGAGGGAGAACAAAGCAAAATCGTTAGCTCAAAAATCTAATTTTAACACTGTTGGGTTAATTTTCAGACACACAAATATATATATATATATATTTAAAAATGACCAGAAATCAATAAAACCACATTAATACGTATGTTTCAAATTTGATGGCATTAATCATATAACCTAAGCTACAATAAAACCACTTTTTTGTATTTTGTGTTATGAATGAAATGATTAAATTAAATTTTTAACACACAACAATGTGGTATATTTTGTTTTTCATTTTATTTTTACCAATCACAACACAACTGCTCTAGCTTAAACACTGAAACAACACAAAGAAAACATGTCCCAAGTGAGAACCTAGAAGACATGAGATAAAACACCACACAATATAGGTTAGGTTACTGTTCTTTTACGCTGCTCTTAGCACCATCCGTTTTTTATGACAATGTTGACAATGCACAGGTTAGTAAAATATGTGTAAATAAACTCCTCTTATTAGGACTTTTTTTATATAGAATTAGTGACTTAATAAGACAGGGGACTAATGAACACAGAAATAAAACTATTGACATACCACAAGTCCCCTGACAAACTTTATAACTTTATAACATAATGTTGTATTGAGTATACCTACATGGGTGGAAGTCAAACTTTATAATATAATGTTGTATTGAGTATACCTCACCATGGGTGGCAGTCAAACTTTATAACATAATGTTGTATTGAGTATACCTCATCATGAGTGGCAGTCAAACTTTATAACATAATGTTGTATTGAATATACCTCACCATGGGTGGCAGTCAAACTTTATAACATAATGTTGTATTGAGTATACCACACCATGGGTGGCAGACAAACTTTATAATATAATGTTGTATTGAGTATACCTCACCATGGGTGGCAGTCAAACTTTATAATATAATGTTGTATTGAGTATACTTCACCATGGGTGGCAGTCAAACTTTATAACATAATGTTGTATTGAGTATACCTCACCATGGGTGGCAGTCCAACTTTATAACATAATGTTGTATTGAGTATACCT
>MJUT01047296.1:678969-698322 GCA_002080005.1 Gigantidas platifrons
CAAACTTTATAACATAATGTTGTATTGAGTATACCTCACCATGGGTGGCAGTCAAACTATAATATAATGTTGTATTGAGTATACCTCACCATGGGTGGCAGACAAACTTTATAATATAATGTTGTATTGAGTATACCTCACCATGGGTGGCAGTCAAACTTTATAATATAATGTTGTATTGAGTATACCTACATGGGTGGCAGTCAAACTTTATAATATAATGTTGTATTGAGTATACCTCACCATGGGTGGCAGACAAACTTTATAATATAATGTTGTATTGAGTATACCTTACCATGGGTGGCAGTCAAACTTTATAATATAATGTTGTATTGAGTATACCTCATCATGAGTGGCAGTCAAACCCAAAACTTTAGTGGTGAGAGGCACTGATTGCATAGATAGATGTAAATCCAACTACTATATGATCATGGTGACGATAGCACCGTAGACAATGTATCATTCCATATACAATAATGAGTGGATTTCTGGAAAATAAATATTTAAAGCTTACCAATTTAATTCAAGGTATTAATTACTAAATCTAATTAAAATGGGATGTTTGTTGTATCTTTTTTTTTCTTTGACAGTACACTAACATCTACACTAACACATAACGTGTATCGTCAAAGGAAAAAAGATCTTTGGTAGTACACTAACATCTACACTAACACATAACGTGTATCGTCAAAGGAAAAAAGATCTTTGACAGTACACTAACATCTACACTAACACATAACGTGTACCGTCAAAGGAAAAAAGATCTTTGACAGTACACTAACATCTACACTAACCCATGATGTGTATCATCAAGGGGGGAGAAAAAAGAAAAAAGATACAACAAAAATATAGTTTTAACTCAATTGTTAATTACCCCATATACAATTTTAGAGATTTTGCAGTACTAATTGGATAACTCTGCTAGCTTGGTATGAACAAAAGTTATATCCTCAAGCAGAAGAAAAAAGATTTAGGTAAGAATTTTATTGTTGATTGCTTGATGGTGTTTAACGCCACTTTCAACAATATTTCAGTTATATCGTGGCAGTCAGTTCTATTGGTGGGGGAAACCGGAGGACCCAGAGAAAACCACAGACCTGTCACAAGTCACTAAAAAACTTTATCATATAATGTTGTACACCTCGCCCTGATCGAGATTCAAACTCACAACATCAGTGGTGATAGGCACTGATTGAATAGGTAGTTGTAAATCCAACTACCATACGATCACGGCCACGACAGCCCCTAGGTAAGAATTTTAGTATTAGTATAGACTTTTACATATCAGAGAATAATTTACTTTTTTACAAAGAACGAAATATTATTTATGTGAAATGTTTAACATAGTATAACCTGTCTAAATTGAGCCCTAAAAATGTAAAAATTAGACAGAAAAACCTGGTCCATATGTTGTAATATCTTTGTATTTAACCAAATTAAATTTTATCATCTCTGAACACCACTCAATTCCCAAATAAAAGAAAGTACAGTGCAACCTGTCAAAACCAAACCCTGAATAAAATGGAATCCTGTATAAACCGAACCTAGAAAATTCCCGATGTAGGAAATATTTGTTAATTTACCTGTATAAACCAAACACCTGTCTATAACGAACACAAAAGTTGGTCCCATTTAGGTTCGATCTAGACAGGTTTCACAATATTTGGTGGATTTCCTGGAACCAGTGCTATTGTCCCATGCCTACTTGAACCAATATGGGAGTAGGGCTATTTCCTGTAACATTCCTGTAGAAGATATTTCCCTCAATGCATCATGATATTTCATAATCATGGGGAAATTTCACATTAATTTTTCTTTTTTTTTTTTATTATAGGCAGCAATGTTTTAAAGCGTCTTGGGTATCAACAGTATTACATGAAGGATTGAAATTTCCTAAGAGTTACCGCAATCTACGTTCTGTACAGTTTATAAAGAAAAGAGAAGTTCAGTGGACACTTGGTGCTATCCTACATAGAACTCGTTATCTACCTCTCAGGTAAGTCTGTGAGTGTGACACTTGGTGCTATCTTACATAGAACTTGTTATCTACCTCTCAGGTAAGTCTGTGACACTTGGTGCCATCCTACATAGAAATTGTTATCTACCTCTCAGGTAAGTCTGTGACACTTGGTGCTATCTTACATAGAACTTGTTATGTACCTCTCAGGTAAGTCTGTGACACTTGGTGCTATCTTACATAGAACTTGTTATCTTACCTCTCAGGTAAGTCTATGATACTTGGTACTGTCTTACATAGAACTCGTTATCTACCTCTCAGGTAAGACTGTGACACTTGGTGCTATCCTACATAGAACTCGTTATCTACCTCTCAGGATAGACAGAACACATGGTATTATACTGTAGATTGTGCTTTCCTAAGTTGCCTCCTTTTCCAACAATTGTTGATTAAACAAATCTGGATTGATGTCATCATTAAGAATGTCAACTCCATTATTTATGTACACTGTAGTTAATTATTTTCCCACGATTTCTTTCAGGGATATAGAAAAGATGTCTCAACAACAACAACAGTCACCAAAGTATGTGTGGACGTTACAGAGAACGATATTTAACAATGAATATTTGATTATATTCTGTTTCATAATCGTAATTACGGCAATAACAGTACATGTGAAACGTTTAAAATTGTGTCCTAAAAGATCAGACTTATCACGTGTTCCATCCATGTCCTATTTTATGACAGAAGAAGATCAAAGTGAACCTGGCATCAAATTCAGTAATGCATACCAATATCCATGATAAATTACAGATTAAAGGTTATACTGGTACCATCTGTAACTCATTAGTAATATGTACCAGTATCCATGATAAATTACAGATTAAAGGATATACTGGTACCATATACCGGTATCATCTGTAACTCATTCTTTTAAGATATTTTTAGAGGATTTAGAAAAAAATTAAAAAACAGATAAACAGATGGTTATGGAATAAAAATGTCAAGAGTAAAACCTCAATACTTTAAATAAGATTCAAATTAATTTCACTTGTAACCTCAAGAAATATGCTCTTTTATTTATTTATATTTTATGTTATAAGGATGTTTACCAAAATCTTATTAAGATTATGTTGATATTTATATTGAATTTTAACTAAATCAATATTTTAGATCTAAGACAAGAAATAGTAAATACCTTCAATGCAAATTTGTATCTCTTCTAGAAGCTCAATTACAAAACATATGAAAAATAGAAAAACAATAGCAATCTATTTAGCCTTGCATTAATCACTATTTTGTCAGGTTTGCTTAATATTTTCTGACATGAATGACATTCTAGTTGACTGATAAATAATGGTGATTATACATACAGAGATGTGCAAAAAGTATTGTGTCACTGTAATATTTTACTATATATTTCATATTAAATCACATTTTTTCAAACATTATTCCAGGTATATTCTTGTTTGATTTTGATGAAACTTTTACTCTGGTAGAGACATACATGGAAGTAAATTAACATATCTTCAATAAACGTCTTGATGGTATTATAACAACTTAAACTTCTTATATTTTTGTTATGTTTTAAAATCAATGGTTCCTATTAACAGTATTTTTTTGGTGACTTTTGTAAACATTTTCTTCAATATATATTTTTTAAGTTTACCGATTAAAAGAAACAAGATCATACGTTTATTAAAAAACACTGTCATAGTTAATTCATTGCAACAAACCCGGTTGTTGCTACAAAATGTTTTTTGTTCTACAAATTGTCATGTAAGAGGTCAACAGTTTGTTTATTTCCCATAACAAGAATAACCCTGAAATTCAACAATTTAAAATATTTTTACTTCCATCCAATGAAATCTTATATTGATGTTCTATTGGGGTCTAAATATAAACTAAACTAATATGGCTTTCATTATCAAGAACATTCGTTCTCATACCTCCCCCATACCCCAAAAAGATCTTACAAAAATGTTACACTAGATAAATACTGCCAATAGATTACACAATAAAAAGTTTTATCTGAATCATGTACATCTTGTTTTTATCTTCTTTGAAATAAGGTGATGGTATTTCTCTGAATTTTTTTTAGCTCTATTCATTGCTTCAATTTGAAAGTGATTATTCACATAAAGGGGAAAATGCATGCAGTTTTAGCAAAGGATACCTGATGTTGATTGTATGCCCCCTGTTATAAGACAAGGGGGGAATTACATGTAACCTATCTGTCTTGTTTTAGTTCTCTAACTTAAGTTTCCTTTGTCATATATTTTTACAACATTTACTGGTTTTGACCACAATACACAGGTGACGTATCATTTTGGCAACTACATGTATGTCTAGTACAGTTACAGAGTTATGCCCCTTATAGAAATTGAAAAATGGTATTTTTTATGGTTTTCATAGTCTAATTGTAGTTTCCTGATATTGTGACAATATGTTGGTTGAGTCTTCTGTACCAGGTATAGCTTTCAGTTTAATGTTAACTGATATTGTGACAATATGTTGAGTCTTCTGTACCAGGTATAGCTTTCAGTTTAGTGTTAACCAATATTGTGACAATATGTTGAGTCTTCTGTACCAGGTATAGCTTTCAGTTTAATGTTAACTGATATTGTGACAATATGTTGAGTCTTCTGTACCAGGTATAGCTTTCAATTTAATGTTAACTGGAAATGGAGTTATGTTTATTTATAGAACATGTTCATATTATTTACAGACAGAACGATTTTTAAAATTGAAGAAAGGTAGTGCCATTTGTCTTGTCTATGACTTTTGTAATGATAGGGGATCATGGTTAGACTTCATGTTTTAATGAACAATAACGTTTAATAGAAAAATGGCTAGAAAAGTAGTTAATGTGGTTAATGTCTTTCAAATGTTATTACAAAATATAATTATCATTTAGTATGTTTACATAACATTAAACTGATTGTAGATTTGTAATGTTATAATACAGACTGAATCCACATCAGTTAATAGACACAAAATGTTATCATTTCTAGTATGTGAAAAATTATAAGTTTTGTAATACAAGAAGTGAAGGTTGTTGATTGTTGTACCAGTAAACATCGGTTCATCTACATTTACAGATTTTTTTTACAAGTGTAGGTCATTTTCCTTAATTAGGGACTGCTCATGATCATGGAACCTTTAGGTGGGGTGGGTTAGATTTTTTTTCCTGAGCTAGGATTTTGTTTTTAGTTCAAATTTCACTAAAATTTCTTGGTCAGATTATTTATTTTTTCATCTGCCTCAGTGGTAAAGATATTTGTTTTGGCTATGAAATTTGGCAACAGTAATGAATTAAAAAAAACATACCACTCCTAAAAATGAAATTGTCATTCTAGTCAAACTGGTATTGTAATGTACTTTTTATATACTTCTTTTGTATTTTGTTTAAAAAAACACAATCATACAAAAATGATTATTGGTATGTAACAAACCTATGTATCCATGGTAGCCTGCAGTTACAGATATTCATGTGCACATTTGTGATATCTTTTATTTATTTTTAAACAGACAATATGAAATTGTCACATTGTATGCTTTTTTTTCTTGTTTTTAATAAAAGAATATTTTTAAAAGAAAGTATGCTGGATTTTATTTGGTGATAACCCACTATCACCTAACGGCATCGGTAGTGTAATGGTCAACATGTTTGTCTCGGTTGTGGTTTATGGTGGGTTCCAGCCCTAGTCGGGTCAAACCAAAGACTATAAAATTGATATTTGTTGCTTATTAAGGAGTAAGAGTAAAGACTGGTTGGTTCTGAACACGGATAATGTGGCGAGTGGAGTGACATGTCTAACCAACAGATTGATGCTTCATGGAGTTATCACTATCAAAATTCAATTAAACTTGTTGGTCTTTCCGTTTAGTACAAAGTGGACATCTTCTCATTAAAATGTTACCTTTTTTTGCCATGATATGGCTGAAGAATTGTTCTCTTGGTGTTAAACAACAATCACTCACTCACTTTAATGACATCATGTATGATCTCATTACAATCAATGATTTCTTTGTGTATGTTGACAATCTACAATGTCTTATTAAATTTTAGTAGAATACAATATTGCTTCATAGCATTAGGGAGTTAGGTGTTTAATGCCACTTTCAACAATACATTTTTTTGTATTTCAGTTATATTGAGGTGGTCAGTTTTATTGGTGGAGGAAACTGGAGTTCCCAGAGAAAACCACTGACCACCCACAAATTACTTTATCACATAATTTTGTATTGAGTACACCTCCATAGGATTGGTAATATTTGACCAATTAGAATATTAGAAATTATATTAGAAATAAATATATATTCTAGAACCAATGTCGCCAATCAGTACGCAGGAAAGTCATCATATT
This sequence comes from Gigantidas platifrons, assembly GCA_002080005.1. Taxonomy (NCBI): domain Eukaryota; kingdom Metazoa; phylum Mollusca; class Bivalvia; order Mytilida; family Modiolidae; genus Gigantidas; species Gigantidas platifrons. Next base: position 685,297 of record MJUT01047296.1, read on the forward strand.
ACAGACCTATTAACATTTACTGAGAAGGTTGGTCTCTTTTTGATATAGGGACATCATAGTATGGATCATATATGGTAGTAAGCATGACATCTACCAATGCAATCCGTACCTATTACCACTAAAGCTGAGACATTGATTTCACTTATGGCAAGGTGTAATCAACACAAGCTTATGTAATAAAGTTAAAAAAAGAGGTTTCCAGGACATGAAAAAACAAATCATAAATCAATAGGTAGCCAAAGGATAAAAAAAGAGGTTCCCAGGACATGATAAAACAAATCATAAATCAATAGGTAGCCAAAGGATAACAAAAAGAGGTTCCCAGGACATGATAAAACAAATCATAAATCAATAGGTAGCCAAAGGATAAACAAAAAGAGGCAAAGAATAATCAATGTGACCAAGCACAGAAGACATGAGATGAGCAACACTGAACCAATGCTGTGGTGAACTTATATGCTCTGGAAGGGTAAGCAGTTCCTGCTCCAAACATGGCACCTACCTCGCTACGCAGGGTAATGGTCAAAATCCAGTCAATGTTGTGAGGTAAAAAGGATGTACACAAATCCTGAGCCATCACTGAGATAGACACTGTCTACAACCAATCATTTCATGATGGGCACCCTAAAACTTTAGAAAAGCAGACGTCAATTTAACTGTCATGAACCTGTATAAGTAGTCTGTTCATCAGTTTGGTTTGGTTTAGTTTTATAGTGTTATACGCCACTTTCAACAATATTTCAGTTATATCATGGCGGTCAGTTTTATTGGAGGAGGAGACCAGAGTACCTGGAGAAAACCACCTACCTGTCGAAAGTCACTGACAAACTTTATCACATAATGTTGTATCGAATACACCTCGCCATTAGTGGGATTCAAACTCACAACATTAGTGGTGATAGGTAATGATTGCACAGGTAGTTGTAGATCCAACTACCATACGATCGCGACCATGACAGCCCTTCTATTCATCAGCAGCAATCATTTATCTATTAAATCCAGATGTACAGCCCTTAAGATATCACATCATTTGAGAAATGTAGAATCTTTATACAGGTAATACTGGAAAGTTGCTTATTAGTGATTTACAACAGGTTGTTTGTAAATGATATCCTCGGGGTCTAACAGTCCACCATGTAATAAATAAAACAAACATCAACATTTTTAAATCTCATTTATATATCAAAATAAAAACAACTTGCAATATTAAAGTAAGAAAATAACATGATGAGAAATTATATGGATGTAAGGGATGATTTCTTGACATGTTAGATATTTGTACCAATGATAAACAATGGATGAAACCTGGCTATTCCTTATTTTGTCTGTATTGCCATTTTTTTTTTTTATAATAATTTCCCATCAGTTGTCTCCCTTTGTCTGCATTGCCACTTAAAGGGGAATTAGCGGTAGTGCCTACCGCCAAAATTTGTGGACAGAGCTTATCAGCAAAAATCTCCGTTGATATGAACAGCATATTTATGATTCTGTATGTCACATGACCAACGTGACCAAGGTCACATACCTCAGACGAAGTGATTTTTGTAAGTTTTAGACTGATGAAGAATATTATTTTTAATAAGACTAAAAGTTTCGTAGGGAGGAACACTAGTGACCATGCCTGTCAAATATTTTGCACCAAAAGTAACTATGAAACTGTGTATCATTGATTTTTCCTCCTCGAGATGACCGTGGCCAAAATAATGAAGAAACTGAATGTTTGCTCCGCCCACAGCTATTTATACCCATGCTCCCGCTTTAACATTTTTTGTTATATTAATTTCCCATCAGTTGTCTCCCTTTGTTTGCATTGCCATTTTTAAAATTAATTTCCCATCACTTGTCTCCCTTCAAATTGTTTATAAAAGATACACTGAACTATAAATTAAGTTTGTAAGACAAAGAGAGAGTACCAGGTCCCAATACAATTATAGATGTTAAAGAACTTAATATCAAAATATTAATAGCTGCCTTTTAATAGATTGATTATGATATATAGTTGTTCTATAGAGAGTGTAGACTATAACAATAGCTTCTGTGATTTTAACGACAATATAGCAGTACAATTATAAGACACATACACTGCATGTAATTACTCCTGGCCCCCCAACAAATAACCAAAAAATATTCTTAATTATCTTTACACACCAACTTAAAAAAAAAAAAAATTACATAGCTTTGAATAATTTTAATTTCCAATACAGTTTGTATATGTTCCTGATTCAGACCATCATTGACATTTTAAATTTGAAAAATAATAATGCATGTCTTTCAGCGAGACTTTGTTTTAAACCATTCATTTGCAGAAATAAATTGCACAACAAATGTGGAGCATGCTTGTTTCGTATTGACAACAGATGGCGCTGAATCAATACAGAACTAAAATATTGCTATAACTGTCAAACTCAATAAAGAAAAACTGTGATGTACAAAATCAGCGTTACACTGTTATAATAATAGATTTTTTTGCAATATTAGAATTTTGATCCCATTAGGTTTCGATATTAATCATGTTTTCTTTATGAATTAAAAAATATCTAACATATTCCCATACCATGTAAGAATATTTAAAAATGAAATGCTAAAATCTAAACAAAAACAATACAAACTAAAAATACATGACTAAAAATTACATCATAACAGTTTCCATGAACTGTCCTTTATTTACACAATATACAAATGTGTTGAAAATAAAGCAGTGCCTCACATGTGCCTCTATTGCTCAATTAGTACAGAGGTTTTAATTAAACTACCCCTCCCCTCATCCTAGCCTATGTGAAATGGCAGATCAAGACTAGAACCAAGTTCAAATTGTCAGAATTGATTATCATTATAAAGAAGTCTCTTGTGATAAAATGGTATATGGGCAGGTATATGTATATTTATAGAAAGCTAACAATATTAGTTTTTTTGCTAAAATTATTACATTCAAATAAAACTGAAAAAGTTATAACATTTGAAGTGGTGCATAAATGTTATAAAGCCCTTTTCACATATCTACTGTCAACTTAATATTATTTCCACTGTAGATAATAGTAACTTTATAAGTAAACGCCGGAAAAAAGAAATGCATCTTCTGCAAATAACCATTGTGACTTGTCCTCCATTGATGTGTTAAACGACAAAATTGAATAAGTCCCTTATTTTGGATGGTCATTTAGACAAAAAATAGAAAATCAATACAAACTATGAGGTGTAGGTCAATAGGTCATCAATAAGAATGAGGTAACATTTGATTAAATTTTATCAAGTATGAGGTAAAGTTAACCATTGTCAGTCAACAATAAAGACAGAGCAGATGTAGATAGGATTGTCTTTCCTGTGTTAGCTCTCTTATGTATATCATATAAAATATAATTAATGATAGTTGTCACTTCCACCTTCAATGTCCTTTTCTGGAATCGGCCCAACTAAAACCAATAACCTTTATCATAAAATCACTTTCAAATCTTCATTTACGATCTTCAACAACAGTTGTCACACAGATCTCCCATCTGTAAATCTTATCTGACTCATTTTTCAGGTATTAATCAATTTTTTTTTTAACAACTTTTAAATCGTATCCATCATACAAGTCTGACCTTTATGAACTCTTGTTATTTTTGGCAACTTTTTTTTTTTTATACATAATATGATTCATTTTTTAACTTTCCCACGTGATGTAGAACCATTTTGTAGTTTTGATTTATTGTCTACTGCTGGCTTTTTGGCAGGAGGCATTGCTTGATCTCTAGTTGGTATCAGAGGTTCTTCTATTTTATAAACATTGATCAATTTCTGAAAATATAGATTTAAACTTATAAATGACATATACATTTATCAAATTAAAATATATCTATAAAAATATGATTTCTCTAGTTCAGTATCGTTCTGTCACCTGTTCTCGATAGTTACCAGTTATCGATAATTATGCACGTGAGAGTTTTGACATAAATAGGGAAAACGCACGTGTCTTCTGTTCGCCAGGATTTTACCTACGGAACAGCACCTCGCTTCGCAAGAAGGAAAAAATGGCTATGCTACGTATCAAGGTATGTATGAAAATTTCTTGGCTTGAATATGAAACAAAATAAATAATATACGTTTATTTTGGCCGATACATACATGACAACACATAGCAATCTACACTTTACATATACAAGACAGACAAGACACAAAAACATTTAAATAGGCAGGCTACAAAACTTTATAAAATCCACCTCATATGTTAAAAACAGTACAGATATATAATACAATATGTATATGTTGTCATACATGTTGAAATTATAAGGGAGGGAGGGTGGGTGAATTTTTGCATCTAATCGCTCTAACAATTTCTAAATAATGACTACATTTACTACTCAGAATCAGAGTGAGTAGATTTCACTTGAAATCATTCGGGTGGAAATAACGGCCAAAGGGAAATAATCAAAAGAAAAAACTATTACTACCGCCACATAATTAATGGCTTTTTAAGGAAAAAACCTACACATAATCTTTATAGTCTCAGATATTTATGCACATTTTCTTATTCCAAAAATAACTCTAAATTCACCGGGTCTTTGCATAAAATATACGTTTGTGATGTAAACAAAACTTTGCTGTCAATGAAGGTCAAGTACGTATACGTCATACAAAACCGGAAATATACAGGTGGCGCTGTTCAGGAAAAAAAAGCATGGAACACCGTTCGGGTCATATCTTATCAGTTTTATCTTTATATCAACGTTATTTCTGTATTGTGTAACCCCAATGGAACACTTTTTCAAATATGTTTAATTTTACATGTATGGTTGAAATAAATAATCTTGGTGTTTGCAAATATCTTAAATACATTTTTTCCTCATAGTTTTTAATATGATAATAGGTGTTACCTATAACTTGGGACGAAGTCCAATAATTTTTTTAAACAATATATCGGGGACCAAACTTCAGACAGTTTTCGTATCCGCTACCGAACATGGTTCATAACCGGAAGTAGTAAATAAAGTTTATTGTACTATAGCTTTAGTTTGCACATTTTGTTGTTCATGTGCGATGCTTTATTTCACAAGAAAAGCCGTCATTAGTTTTATACATCATAAAAATTATAAACATTGTCGGACATCTTTGTTTATGGTTGTCAAGGAGTACTTCACACTCTATCTCGCGATATTTTGAACAGGTTCCACTTCTCACGAGAGCTGCAACTTGATTTTTTTTCTACATCCTTGTACCCGTTCTTGATTTTATTTATACAATATGTCGTTTTTAGTACTTTGATACTCGTGCCCCTACAAGAGAAATTTTTTACTGCATCAAATTTTTTTGCAGAAACCCACTGTAGCTGTACATGTATTACTTCCGGTATGTCATTTCCGGTGCATGAAAATTTAGTCATTAGTATATAGAAAAAAATTGCTATTTCTACCATAGTTGGGACTTCGTCCCATATTAGTAAACATGCCCTCCATAGTTGATTTTACACACTTATCGAGATCTAGTGTCGTAATACACAAAGTGTCAGAAATAAGGTCATACACAAAAATTATGTTTTCTTCGTAACTTTTAGGTTTGGTAGAAATAAAGAACTAGTTTTGACAAACAAACAAACAAAAATTTGTAAAATTTTATTGTTTCTAAGGGACACATGGGAGAAATGTTTCTTACGCTATCGAGAACCGGCAACACCAGGATATAATCTTAGTTTACATTCTCAAAAAACTGTTATCATTATTTGGGTCTATAGAAGAAGGGTTCAGTATATCACCCTCAGAGCTATTACCTGTTAAAATACAGACCCTCAGAGCTAGGGCATGTTTAACTACAGACCCTCTGAGCTAGGGCATGTTTAATTACAAACCCTCAGAGCTATAACCTGTTTAACTACAAACTCTCAGAACTAGGACCTGTTTAACTACAGACCCTCAGAGCTAGAACCTGTTTAACTACAAACATTCAGAGCTATAACCTGTTTAACTACAAACAATCAGAGCTATAAACCTGTTTAACTACAAACATTCAGAGCTATAACCTGTTTAACTACAAACATTCAGAGCTATAACCTGTTTAACTACAAACATTCAGAGCTATAATCTGTTTAACTACAAACATTCAGAGCTATAACCTGTTTAACTACAAACTTTCAGAGCTATAACCTGTTTAACTACAAACCCACAGAACTAGAACCTGTTTAACTACAAACATTCAGAGCTATAACCTGTTTAACTACAGACCCTCAGTGCTAGGACCTGTTTAACTACAAACATTCAGAGCTATAACCTGTTTAACTACAAACATTCAGAGCTATAACCTGTTTAACTACAAACTCTCAGAACTAGGACCTGTTTAACTACAAACATTCAGAGCTATAACCTGTTTAACTACAGACCCTCAGAGCTAGGACCTGTTTAACTACAAACATTCAGAGCTATAACCTGTTTAACTACAAACATTTAGAGCTATAACCTGTTTAACTACAAACATTCAGAGCTATAACCTGTTTAACTACAAACCCTCAGAACTAGGACCTGTTTAACTACAAACATTCAGAGCTATAACCTGTTTAACTACAGACCCTTAGTGCTAGGAACTGTTTAACTACAAACATTCAGGGCTATAACCTGTTTAACTACAGACACTCAGAACTAGGACCTGTTTAACTACAAACATTCAGAGCTATAACCTGTTTAACTACAGACCCTTAGTGCTAGGAACTGTTTAACTACAAACATTCAGAGCTATAACCTGTTTAACTACAGACACTCAGAGCTAGGACCTGTTTAACTACAAACCCTCAGAGCTAGGACCTGTTTAACTACAAACATTCAGAGCTATAACCTGTTTAACTACAGACCCTCAGAGCTATAACCTATTTGACTACATACCCTCAGAGCTAGGACCTGTTTAACTACAAACATTCAAAGCTATAACCTGTTTAACTACAGACCCTCAGAGCTAGGACCTGTTTAACTACAAACTTTCAGAGCTATAACCTATTTGACTACATACCCTCAGAGCTAGGACCTGTTTAACTATAAACATTCAGAGCTATAACCTGTTTAACTACAAACATTCAGAGCTATAACCTGTTTAACTACAAACATTCAGAGCTATAACCTGTTTAACTACAAACCCTCAGAGCTAGGACCTGTTTAACTATAAACATTCAGAGCTATAACCTGTTTAACTACAAACATTCAGAGCTATAACCTGTTTAACTACAAACATTCAGAGCTATAACCTGTTAAATACAGACCCTCAGAGCTAGAACCTGTTTAACTACAAACTTTCAGAGCTATAACCTATTTGACTACATACCCTCAGAGCTAGGACCTGTTTAACTATAAACATTCAGAGCTATAACCTGTTTAACTACAAACCCTCAGAGCTAGGACCTGTTTAACTACAAACATTCAGAGCTATAACCTGTTAAATACAGACCCTCAGAGCTAGGACCTGTTTAACTACAAACTTTCAGAGCTATAACCTATTTGACTACATACCCTCAGAGCTAGGACCTGTTTAACTATAAACATTCAGAGCTATAACCTGTTTAACTACAAACCCTCAGAGCTAGAACAAGTTTAAGTACAGACCCTATGAGCTAGGACCCTGTACATCATAGGATCTTCACATATACAAATTTGAATCTCCATATCCAAATGTAATAGACTTATATTCCCATTAATTAAAATATTAAAGATTACAAAATCTTTGGCCACGTGAGCAAACAAAATGAGCTAAAGCCAGAAGTAATTTCATTGAGATGTTATAATGACCTTCCATTCAGCAGGGGTGATAGATAATATTGTCGTTATACTGACCTTCCATTCAGCAGGGGTGATAGATAATATTGTAGTTATACTGACCTTCCATTCAGTAGGAGTAATAGATAATATTGTAGTTATACTGACCTTCCATTCAGCAGGGGTGATAGATAATATTGTATTTATACTGACCTTCCATTCAGCAGGGGTAATAGATAATATTGTATTTATACTGACCTTCCATTCAGCAGGGGTAATAGATAATATTGTATTTATACTGACCTTCCATTCAGCAGGGGTAATAGATAATATTGTAGTTATACTGACCTTCCATTCAGCAGGGGTGATAGATAATATTGTTGTTATACTGACCTTCCATTCAGCAGTGGTCATAGATAATATTGTAGTTATACTGACCTTCCATTCAGCAGGGATGATATATAATATTGTAGTTATACTGACCTTCCATTCTGCAGTGGTCATAGATAATATTGTAGTTATACTGCTGACCTTCCATTCAGCAGGGGTAATAGATAATATTGTAGTTATACTGACCTTCCATTAAGCAGGGGTAATACTAATAGATAATATTGTAGTTATACTGACCTTCCATTCAGCAGGGGTAATACTAATAGATAATATTGTAGTTATACTGACCTTCCATTCAGCAGGGCTGATAGATAATATTGTCTGATGATTTCTGTTTTTTCTTTGTGTACTATTATTTTCATCTGAATTCTCAATCGGTTCTGTAAAATATTAATAAAGCTACAAAACTCTACAAACATTTGATAAATATGTATCTATAACTCACAGTTCTGGTGCAACAAATTTAGTGAAATTACTTGTCATATACTCTACCATACATAATAATATGGTGAGGTCTGAAGAAAATCAGTTGAGGTAAGCATAAGTATGCATGTGAACTGCTTAGCACATTCCTGTGTGGCATACAGAGGATGCCTTCACGGTGGAGGTTGTCAGTTTACAATACAGAAAACATAGCCTGGTAGTGGGTACCGTATATGCACATCTAAGACTACTTTTGTAGATTCTACTAAAAAGAGTATGTTATATTTTTCATCAAACAACTCCACAAATTCATCTTATTCTAATAAAACAATGATTACCTATCAATGGTAAATTGTCCTCATCCAGCGACACCTTTGCTAAGCCATCCTGAAAATAGTAATCATCAGACACTTACTATACAAATCTATGTGTTATTAAAAAACAAAGCAACTTCTTACAGATATAAGTTTATCAAATATTTTATCTACCATTTTCTTGTAAAATAAAAACAAGTTTCAAATACATACCCATTACATATATAGTGTGGCGGTACAAGACTTTGTATCAGGTCGAGCCTGTTGTGTGAACCAGTATCACTACGAGTCGCGATAGCGACCAGTTGTGATGCGGTTAGTTCACGCAACAGGCAAGACCTGATACATAGTCTTGTACCAACACACTATGTATGTAATAAGTTTATCTAACATTTCAATAAAAACAAATTTTAAACAAATAACAAGGATCGAATTAAAATTTACAATTTTGTTTACAATACTCCCAGGAAGACTACATTTTGTGAATGACATCACGTTATTTGTTGCCCTTCTTTCACCAATGTCGAATTACTGTTCGATCACTTTCAGTGTCACTGTACAATCCGACAACGTTTATAAAAAAGAAATTTGGAACTTGCAGTTGCTGGAAATATTGAAACTATGTCTTTGAAAATGAGAATTAATGTGTTTTTCCCTGCATTCCAACGATATGACGTCATGACAAAGGAGTTCGGTAGAAAACGTCTCGTGCATCGTCGCGCCATTCTTTTATCACCACAGTATGGTGATACAACATCTTGTATCAGACACCTTGTATCACACAGGCTACTATCGTTAATTACAAAGGAAAAGTTACATAATGTTAGATAAATACCGGTATCGTATACATGTATATTATAATAACCTAGAAATTTCAGAAATCTGAGGTGTAGTTGGTTTAGTGTGCGAGTGATTGCTGTTTAATGCCAGGTGAGCAGATTGTCAGGTATATCAAGGTGAGAATAAGTTACTTTTTTTGCCAGGTGAGCAGTGTGTCAGGTATATCATGGTGAGAATAAGTTACTTTTTTTGCCAGGTATATCATGGTGAGAATAAGTTACTTTATTTGCCAGGTGAGCAGATTGTCAGGTATATCATGGTGAGAATAAGTTATTTTTTTTGCCAGGTATATCATGGTGAGAATAAGTTACTTTTTTTGCCAGGTGAGCAGTGTGTCAGGTATATCATGGTGAGAATAAGTTACTTTTTTTGCCAGGTGAGCAGATTGTCAGGTATACCATGGTGAGAATAAGTTACTTTTTTGCCAGGTGAGCAGTGTGTCAGGTATATCATGGTGAGAATAAGTTACTCTTTTTGCCAGGTGAGCAGTGTGTCAGGTATATCATGGTGAGAATAAGTTCCTTTTTTTGCCAGGTGAGCAGTGTGTCAGATATATCATGGTGAGAATAAGTTACTTTTTTGCCAGGTGAGCAGGGTGTCAGGTATATCATGGTGAGAATAAGTTACTCTTTTTGCCAGGTGAGCAGGGTGTCAGGTATATCATGGTGAGAATAAGTTACTTTTTTTGCCAGGTGAGCAGGGTGTCAGGTATATCATGGTGAGAATAAGTAACTTTTTTGCCAGGTGAGCAGTGTGTCAGGTATATCATGGTGAGAATAAGTTACTTTTTTTGCCAGGTGAGCAGTGTGTCAGGCATATCATGGTGAGAATAAGTTACTTTTTTTGCCAGGTGAGCAGATTGTCAGGTATACCATGGTGAGAATAAGTTACTTTTTTGCCAGGTGAGCAGTGTGTCAGGTATATCAAGGTGAGAATAAGTTACTCTTTTTGGCCAGGTGAGCAGTGTGTCAGGTATATCATGGTGAGAATAAGTTACTTTTTTGCCAGGTGAGCAGATTGTCAGGTATATCATGGTGAGAATAAGTTACTTTTTTTGCCAGGTGAGCAGATTGTCAGGTATATCATGGTGATAATAAGTTACTTTTTTTGCCAGGTGAGCAGATTGTCAGGTATATCATGGTGATAATAAGTTACTTTTTTGCTAGGTGAGCAGATTGTCAGGTATATCATGGTGAGAATAAGTTACTTTTTTGCCAGGTGAGCAGTGTGTTAGGTATATCATGGTGAGAATAAGTTACTTTTTTGGCAGGTGAGCAGTATATGTCAGGTATATCATGGTGAGAATAAGTTACTTTTTTGCCATGGTGATAATAAGTTACTTTTTTGCCAGGTGAGCAGTGTGTCAGGTATATCAAGGTGGGAATAAGTTACTCTTTTTGCCAGGTGAGCAGGGTGTCAGGTATATCATGGTGAGAATACGTTACTTTTTTGCCAGGTGAGCAGTGTGTCAGGTATATCATGGTGAGAATAAGTTACTTTTTTTGCCAGGTGAGCAGTGTGTCAGGCATATCATGGTGAGAATAAGTTACTTTTTTTGCCAGGTGAGCAGGGTGTCAGGTATATCATGGTGATAATAAGATACTTTTTTGCCAGGTGAGCAGATTGTCAGGTATATCATGGTGAGAATAAGTTACTTTTTTGGCCAGGTGAGCAGTGTGTCAGGTATATCATGGTGAGAATAAGTTACTTTTTTTGCCAGGTGAGCAGTGTGTCAGGTATATCATGGTGATAATAAGTTACTTTTTTTGCCAGGTGAGCAGATTGTCAGGTATATCATGGTGATAATAAGTTACTTTTTTGCTAGGTGAGCAGATTGTCAGGTATATCATGGTGAGAATAAGTTACTTTTTTGCCAGGTGAGCAGTGTGTTAGGTATATCATGGTGAGAATAAGTTACTTTTTTGGCAGGTGAGCAGTATGTCAGGTATATCATGGTGAGAATAAGTTACTTTTTTTGCCAGGTGAGCAGGGTCTCAGGTATATCATGGTGAGAATAAGTTACTTTTTTTGACAGGTGAGCAGTATGTCAGGTATATCATGGTGATAATAAGTTACTTTTTTGCCAGGTGAGCAGTGTGTCAGGTATATCAAGGTGAGAATAAGTTACTCTTTTTGCCAGGTGAGCAGTGTGTCAGGTATATCATGGTGAGAATAAGTTACTTTTTTTGCCAGGTGAGCAGGGTGTCAGGTATATATATCATGGTGAGAATAAGTTACTTTTTTTGCCAGGTGAGCAGTGTGTCAGGTATATCATGGTGAGAATAAGTTATTTTTTTTGCCAGGTGAGCAGTGTGTCAGGTATATCAAGGTGAGAATAAGTTACTTTTTTTGCCAGGTGAGCAGATTGTCAGGTATATCAAGGTGAGAATAAGTTACTCTTTTTGCCAGGTGAGCAGGGTGTCAGGTATATTAAGGTGATAATAAGTTACTTTTTTTGCCAGGTGAGCAGATTGTCAGGTATATCAAGATGAGAATAAGTTACTTTTTTTGCCAGGTGAGCAGTGTGTCAGGTATATCAAGGTGAGAATAAGTTACTTTTTTGCCAGGTGAGCAGGGTGTCAGGTATATATATCATGGTGAGAATAAGTTACTCTTTTTGCCAGGTGAGCAGATTGTCAGGTATATCATGGTGAGAATAAGTTACTTTTTTTGCCAGGTGAGCAGTGTGTCAGGTATATCAAGGTGAGAATAAGTTACTTTTTTTGCCAGGTGAGCAGTGTGTCAGGTATATCATGGTGAGAATAAGTTACTTTTTGATGAAATGATAATGATGATGTCTGCTTTATACTGGAAAACCTGGAGTTTTTTAAGAGCTGGTTAGCCGAAACAAGTCAAAAGGTAATCATGTCATTTGACTCCAATACACTATTCTGACTCCAGGCCAACCAGAGTTTGGTCTTAATGTATTCATTCATGTTGCATGCCTGGCAGAGAAACTAGCTGGTTTAGATTTAAATGCATATATTGGTTTTAGCTATATCATGGCAAGAACAACTTCCATTCGATGAGATGATGATGTCCACTTTGTACATGACCAACACTCTTAGTTGAATTTTTATAGTGCTAGCTCACTGAATCTGTGGGTCTACTCACAAACATCACTCTACTCACAAACATTCTGAGTCTGTGGGTAGTTACATCACTCTACTCACAAACATTCTGAGTCTGTGGGTAGATACATCACTCTACTCACAAACATTCTGAGTCTGTGGGTAGATACATCACTCTACTCACAAACATTCTGAGTCTGTGGGTAGATATATCACTCTACTCACAAACATTCTGAGTCTGTGGGTAGATACATCACTCTACTCACAAACATTCTGAGTCTG
>MJUT01047296.1:698666-721335 GCA_002080005.1 Gigantidas platifrons
GATACATCACTCTACTCACAAACATTCTGAGTCTGTGGGTAGATACATCACTCTACTCACAAACATTCTGATTCTGTGGGTAGATACATCACTCTACTCACAACCATTCTGATTCTGTGGGTAGATACATCACTCTACTCACAAACATTCTGAGTGTGTGGGTAGATACATCACTCTACTCACAAACATTCTGAGTCTGTGGGTAGATACATCACTCTACTCACAAACATTCTGAGTGTGTGGGTAGATACATCACTCTACTCATAAACATTCTGAGTGTGTGGGTAGATACATCACTCTACTCATAAACATTCTGATTCTGTGGGTAGATACATCACTCTACTCACAACCATTCTGAGTGTGTGGGTAGATACATCACTCTACTCATAAACATTCTGAGTCTGTGGGTAGATACATCACTCTACTCACAAACATTCTGATTCTGACAAACAATCTTTGTTCTTACTCCTTAATGATAGGGGAGATGTAGCAAATACTAATTTCATAGTCTTTGATTTGACTCGACCAGGGCTTGAATCAATGATCTACCTACATACACATACGAAGTATAAAACAACAAAAACAGACTTAACCTGTTGAGGGATTATATATTATGTACAATGAAACAATTGGCTTACCTTCACTAAAAATGATGTGTAAAAAATATTTTCTATCGTCTGCCCAAATGACTCTGGATTTAACACAAATTCAAAGAAACAAACAGGATTTTCTGTAGAAAAAAATAGGAATAACTATAATAAATGATTCTTTAATGCATAGAATTCATAAACATTACTTTTTTGTTAATTGAATTGAATGTGTACAAGTATCTATTAATTAGAAATGGGAGGAGATGCTAGGGTTGAAATATTAGCTGGCCGATTCTGTATTGGCTCTGTTATAGAATTAATATTATGGTTATGGATAGGGTGTTTAACACCACTTTCAACAACATTTCAGCTATATCGTAGTGGTCAGTTTTATTGGTGAGGGAACCCCTAGAAAACCACTGACCTGTCGCAAGTCATTGACAAACTTTATCACATAATGTGGCATTGAGCACACCTCGCCTGAGCGGGGTTCAAACTGACAACATTAGTGGTGACAGATGATAGTTGTAAATCCAACTACCATACGATCATGACCCCATTATAGAATTGAAGATTTATAATACAGATCAGAGAAGCTATCATAGGTGATCACGACCACGACCGCCCCATCATAGAAATGAAGATTTATAATACAGACGAGAGAAACTATCATAGGTGATCACGACCACGACCACGACCGCCCCATTATAGAATTGAAGATTTATAATACAGATGAGAGAAGCTATCATAGGTGATCACAACCACGACAGCCCCATTATAGAATTGAAGATTTATAATACAGATGAGAGAAGCTATCATAGGTGATCACGACCACGACAGCCCCATCATAGAATTGAAGATTTATAATACAGATTAGAGAAGCTATCATAGGTGATCACGACCACGACAGCCCCATTATAAAATTGAAGATTTATAATACAGATGAGAGAAGCTATCATAGGTGATCACGACCACGACAGCCCCATCATAGAATTGAAGATTTATAATACAGATGAGAGAAGCTATCATAGGCGATCACGACCACGACAGCCCCATCATAGAATTGAAGATTTATAATACAGATGAGAGAAGCTATCATAGGTGATCACGACCACTTTATAATACAGATGAGAGAAGCTATCATAGGTGATCACGACCACGACAGCCCCATCAGAGAATTGAAGATTTATAATACAGATGAGAGAAGCTATCATAGGTGATCACGACCACGACAGCCCCATCATAGAATTGAAGATTTATAATACAGATGAGAGAAGCTATCATAGGCGATCACGACCACGACGGCCCCATTATAGAATTGAAGATTTATAATACAGATCAGAGAAGCTATCATAGGTGATCACGACCACGACCGCCCCATTATAGAATTGAAGATTTATAATACAGACGAGAGAAACTATCATAGGTGATCACGACCACGACCGCCCCATTATAGAATTGAAGATTTATAATACAGATGAGAGAAGCTATCATAGGTGATCATGACCATGATGGCCCCATTATAGAATTGAAGATTTATAATACAGATCAGAGAAGCTATCATAGGTGATCATGACCACGATGGCCCCATTATAGAATTGAAGATTTATAATACAGATCAGAGAAACTATCATAGGTGATCACGACCACGACGGCCTTATTATAGAATTGAAGATTTATAATACAGATCAGAGAAGCTATCATAGGTGATCACGGCCACGACGGCCCTATTATAGAATTTAAGATTTATAATACGGATCAGAGAAGCTATCATAGGTGATCATGACCACGACGGCCCCATCATAGAATTGAAGATTTATAATACAGATCAGAGAAGCTATCATAGGTGATCACGACCACGACAGCCCCATCATAAAATTGAAGATTTATAATACAGATCAGAGAAGCTATCATAGGTGATCACGACCACGACAGCCCCATCACAGAATTGAAGATTTATAATACAGATCAGAGAAGCTATCATAGGTGATCACGACCACGACGGCCCCATTATAGAATTGAAGATTTATAATACAGATCAGAGAAGCTATCATAGGTGATCATGACCATGACAGCCCCATCATAGAATTGAAGATTTATAATACAGATGAGAGAAGCTATCATAGGTGATCACGACCACGACAGCCCCATCATAGAATTGAAGATTTATAATACAGATCAGAGAAACTATCATAGGCGATCATGGCCATGACGGCCCTATTATAGAATTGAAGATTTATAATACAGAGCAGAGAAACTATCATAGGTGATCATGACCACGACGGCCCTATTATAGAATTGAAGATTTATAATACAGATGAGAGAAGCTATCATAGGTGATCATGACCACGATGGCCCCATCATAGAATTGAAGATTTATAATACAGATCAGAGAAGCTATCATAGGCGATCACGACCATGACAGCCCCCTCATAGAATTGAAGATTTATAATACAGATCAGAGAAACTATCATAGGTGATCACGACCACGACGGCCCTATTATAGAATTGAAGATTTATAATACAGATCAGAGAAACTATCATAGGTGATCACGGCCACGACGGCCCCATCATAGAATTGAAGATTTATAATACAGATCAGAGAAACTATCATAGGCGATCACGGCCACGACGGCCCTATTATAGAATTGAAGATTTATAATACAGATCAGAGAAGCTATCATAGGTGATCACGGCCACGACGGCCCTATTATAGAATTGAAGATTTATAATACAGATCAGAGAAACTATCATAGGTGATCACGACCACGACTGCCCCATCATAGAATTGAAGATTTATAATACAGACAAGAGAAACTATCATAGGACCAATACAGAATCAGACAGTTAATGACAATTTTCATACAGCACAACATTTAAACTAGACTGGAGCATGCCCCCACACAGTAGATGTATAACAAGAGGTTTAAATGAAACAGTGACTTATTATTCATACATTTGCTGTATCTATAAGACAAATATGACAACCCCTATGAAAAATTGAAGAATATAAAAATGCACATCTTTCATATCTGTACAAATATCATATAAAACTAGAACTGTGAGTGACCTCCCTGAGTGATACCCACCGCTTGCAGCTTAGTAGGAGTTGCGCTTACAAGGTACATGCCCCCCTTTTTCGTGAAAGTATAAGTTGAATTATCTCCCCTTTTCAATTTTGGACAGCAACCATATTCCTTCACGCACATTTGCTGGTAGTGTACTACAAGTGTGTAAAGTTTCATAAAAATCTAATAAGCCGTTTAGGAGGAGTTGTGTTTACAAGGTACATGGACAGACGGACGGACGGACAGGGCGATTCCTATATACCCCCCCCCCAAAACTTTGTTTGCAGGGGGGGGGGGGGGGGGGTATAATAAAAAAGATTCTACATTGAAAATTTTAAAGAGGAGTTAGGCAAACAAAACATGTACTCTATATGTGGACAGACAGACAGAGGTGATACGTTGCAATGGCATCAGTGCTTTCTACGAACTAGATTTTAAAATTAGTTTTAAAATAGAGTTTATCTGTTGTGGTGGCTATATTGCATTTCAGGATTTAAAGGTTCATTCACATATACAATTTAGACTTATTGTTTTGGTTTCTGAGAAAATCCGTATAAAATCTATCCAGAAATGATGACCATCTTGGATTTCTGCTGACACTAAAAACACAAACTTTATACCCTAGGATGCCAGTTTCTCTGGATTGTCCATGTTTGATTGCCCCTTGGGTACTCTCTAACATCTATTATTATAATGTCTTACCATCTGTTTCTTTGTAAAGTTTCTGTAAAATGTCTAAGACTTTCTCTACTTCTACTGTAGTAGCCTCATTTTTACCACCGCTATCTTCAAATGATTGAATCTGTTAAAAAATGGAGCAATATCAATACAAAAACATATCTATAGTTACAAATATATTTAAACAAAGTATTGCAAAAATTTTCGACGGCACAACCGTCTTCGTCAGTTGCAAAACATAAACTGCCAAGAGATACAAAAAAACAACAAGACAACGTCATAACCTCTAATCGTGATACTATGACGTCGTAAAATTTTTTTAACTAAAAATGATCCTGAACATTATGAAGAAATAAAATACACAAAGCTCAAGATCAAACTTTGTGTAATTTTAAAACCTGTTAGACCGATTATTTTCTTTGGTTTATACCCTCTTGTTGAGTGTTACACATCTTAATAAACAGTGATTCGCGGGTCTGCCTATATATTGTGTTGTTTTTTCTTGAAATTTCTATTCCTGCAAAGATACAGTCAAACCTGTCTTATGTCACCTTCCAAAGGAACATTGAAATAGGGTCACATTAGACAGGTGGTTCCTTAATACAGGTTTTTACTGATATGAAATGCACTGAGAAGATAAAATGAAATTAAGGTCAAATAATACAAGTTATTGGTTAATAGAGGTGGTCACTAAAGACTGTAATTGTTCTCAGTTTTTTCATGCAAAATATTTGTTTTAATCTTCACATCATGATAATTAGTTTTCTATCAGAAGTATAAATGATATTTGATGGTATACAGCATGCTGTCGAGGACACACCTCTCTGTCACATGAAATACATAGATACAGCACCATAGTATATGGTAGAATGAGGAAATATCAGATTCCATCAGTATATGTAGGAAATTTGTCAAAACACACATCAGATCAATGGACACAATTCTAGCTTTGAAGTAAATAATTATTTTATCTTTGAAATTTGTTTCAAGGTTGTTTGACTCATACCTAGCTTACATCAAAAGTACAGTAATTTGTATTTTATTTACCTTTTTAGGAATTGTTTCTTTATCTATAACATTGTAGTAATTTGTATTTTATTTACCTTTTTAGGAATTGTTTCTTTATCTATAACATTGTAGTAATTTGTATTTTATTTACTTTTTTAGGAATTGTTTCTTTATCTATAACATTGTAGTAATTTGTATTTTATTTACCTTTTTAGGAATTGTTTCCTTATCTATAACATTGTAGTAATTTGTATTTTATTTACCTTTTTAGAAATTGTTTCTTTATCTATAACATTGTAGTAATTTGTATTTTATTTACCTTTTTAGGAATTGTTTCTTTATCTATAACATTGTAGTAATTTGTATTTTATTAACCTTTTTAGGAATTGTTTCTTTATCTATAACATTGTAGTAATTTGTATTTTATTTACCTTTTCAGGAATTGTTTCTTTATCTATAACATTGTAGTAATTTGTATTTTATTTACCTTTTTATGAATTGTTTCCTTATCTATAACATTGTAGTAATTTGTATTTTACTTACCTTTTTATGAATTGTTTCTTTATCTATAACATTGTAGTAATTTGTATTTTATTTACCTTTTTAGGAATTGTTTCCTTATCTATAACATTGTAGTAATTTGTATTTTATTTACCTTTTTAGGAATTGTTTCCTTATCTATAACATTGTAGTAATTTGTATTTTATTTACCTTTTTAGGAATTGTTTCCTTATCTATAACATTGTCTTTTTCTTTTCTAACTTGTGGATCTCTTATTGGTCTTTGTTTTACATCTCTGTCAAATGATCCTGCCCTAAAATATAACATTTCATTGACTGTTAATTATAGTCAAGTTAGACCATATTTTACAAGGGATACTACTATGTTAGTACTAAGACAATGGAGACTACTATGTTAATTCTAAGACAAGGGATATTACTATGTTTGTTCTAAGACAATGTAACTACAATGTTAGTTCCAAGACAAAGGAGACTACTATGTTAGTTCTAAGACAAAGGAGACTACTATGTTAATTCTAAGACAAGGAAGACTACTATGTTAATTCTAAGACAAGGAAGACTACTATGTTAATTCTAAGAAAAGGGAGATTACTATGTTAATTCTAAGACAAGGAAGACTACAATGTTAGTTCTAAGACAAGGGAGACTACTATGTTAGTTCCAAGACAAGGGAGACTACTATGTTAGTTCTAAGACAATGGAGACTACTATGTTAATTCTAAGACAAGGGAGACTACTATGTTAATTCTAAGACAAGGGAGATTACCATGTTAATTCTAAGACAAGGAAGACTACAATGATAGTTCTAAGACAAGGGAGACTACTATGTTAATTCAAAAACAAGGGAGATTACTATGTTTGTTCTAAGACAATGCAACTACAATGTTAGTTCCAAGAAAAAGGAGACTACTATGTTAGTTCTAAGACAAGGGAGACTACTATGTTAATTCTGAGACAAGGGAGACTACTATGTTAGTACTAAGACAAGGTAGACTACTATGTAAATTCTAAGACAAGGGAGACTACTATGTTAATTATAAGACAAGGAAGACTACAATGTTAATTCTAAGACAAGGGAGATTACTATGTTTGTTCTAAGACAAGGCAAGTACAATGCAAGTTCCAAGACAATGGAGACTACTACGTTAAATCTAAGACAGAGGAGACTACTATGTTAGTTCCAAGACAAAGGAGACTACTATGTTAGTTCTAAGACAAGGGAGACCAGAGGTGTTTACCCCAAATGAAGGCTATCAGTAGTATTGGCCAGTTTTATCAGTAGTTTTGGACTTCTGTCAGTAGTATCACCGTTGCCGCAAACTTTCTAGGGGGGTCTGCATTTATTTTTAATTAGATACCATTTCCTGCATTCTGACAGTATCTGAGTCATGTTTTGAAGATACTAAAGAAAGCAATTTGATAGGATTTATTACCTTTGTTTCTGAAATAAATGACAGGGAAATTTGTTAAACTCTGTGATGTCCTGTTAGCATAATGTATGTTATTCAGCTAAGTAGTAGTTCAGCTGCAGCCTGCACTATTAGAATAATATAATTAATTCAATTCTACTAGCTACATGTACATCATTTCGATCATAGTAACTATTGTTTACAAAGTTTTTAATTTCACTCACAAAAGCTCGACACAGACACCAATGATACCAGAACATCCCTGGATGGGTTACAATGACTGTCCAAAATTGAAAAAAAATTTGGGCAGCACTTCCCCTCGAAAATAAGGTTTTCATCCCCCCAAACCATATAAATCCCCGACCAAAAAGAAGGGAATAAAGAAAGAAAACGAGAGGTGTGGGTCAGGTTCATTTATAAGATATGAAACCATACACCATCTCTTGCCTAACTATAGAAGTATAAAAATGACTACAAACCTTGAGCAATCTTTGAATCATGAAACATAATTTTGAAAGCCCCACAAATGATTTCATAGACATGTTCGTTTGTTTCATGTTTTTTAAGTTCTTATGACTCAACGTATATTTTACCATCATTTTTTCCGCCTACTGCACGAAAAATCAGACTTGCACATGGTGCAGTGCACCATACATTCTCCACGCTTGGATGCCGTCAAACAAGGCCACACATCGTGATATGAGTCTTTATGTTTCTGCAAAGTTTGTTTTCTTTTCTTTGGCAGCGTACGATTGACATCGTGATCTTCCTACAAATCCAGAACCTTTGCAGCTTTGGCTGCTGACATCTTTTCATTTCGGAATTTCAAGCGAGCACATTTTTCAAATGCTAAAGAGACGATAAATTAGAAGAATTCCGAATGCATTCGAAGTCTTGATCGCTTTAACGTTTTATACGTTGATTCATATATACAAGTATTCAAGAGCTTCGTGGCAAATTAAGTGTGGGAAATTATAATTTTGAAATGGCACAGAAACCGTACTTTCGCGAACAAATCCGTAGTCCGTATTTTGCATCTCAAATCCGTGGTAAATACGGAAAATCCGTAGCAGTAAACACCTCTGGGAGACTACTATGTTAGTTATGAGACAAGAAAGACTACTATGTTAGTTCTATGACAAGGGAGACTACTATGTTAGTTCTAAGACAAGGGAGACTACTATGTTAAATCTAAGACAGAGGAGACTACTATGTTAGTTCTAAGGCAAGGGAGATTACTATATTAGTTCTGAGACAAGAAAGACTACTATGTTAGTTCTACGACAAGGGAGACTACTATGTTAGTTCTAAGACAAGGGAGACTACTATGAAACAATAGTAGTAAACTGAAAATGTATATGCCTCCATCATATGTGGGGCTTAAAAATGTCAATAAATGGTATATCAAAAGTATTAAACCTACATAAAGTGAAAGGGTGGATTTTTAGAGAACAATTTCTGTGCTGCTGCTCCCAGGTTTTTCCATCCATCAGGTGGTATCTGTACATCAGCGTTTGGTGGTACATTATTCTCTCTTTGTATAAATGATACCTACATGTACATAATGGACAAACATTAATTTATGGTTACTTTTAAAAGTCAAAAAATAGATAACTTTACAAAACAAATTGTAATTGACAAAATTTATCCTGGCATCACAGATGTACAAGCAATGGTTGTAATTTTGACAGTCATCTCCATTAAAAACATCATTTTTTCAATGAAGCATAACCCAAGAACTCCAGGTCATACCCCCAAAAACACACATATAATCTGTATACATCTATGGTCTACATCTATGGTGTTGACTTGAAAAAGGTCATTGACCCATCACTCAAGTATTTGTGACGTCCTCCAACATGACAAAATTTATTGCATATATAATAAAGTCCCAAAAGTGTGCGTATTTCCAAGTGATTAAAATCAGGATAAAATCATCATCTTGTTCATGTTGTTCAGCCACCGTAGTATAGCTTAGCGAGTCTGCTCTTAAATTCCTCACTGCTCTCTATGTCTAACAGTTCATCTGATAGTTGGTTCCAATCCCTGATGGTACGTGGGAAGAAACTGTATTTGTAAACATATTTTTTCGGTCTGATATAACCCTTCATGGCAAAACCTAAACTTGTCTATTTTATATTTTGCTTAATCAACACACATGTAAAAATGGACATTTAGTAAATCTTAAAAAGCAAACAAACCCATGCATGTGTAACAATCTACAGTTGTATATACTTACCAGTTTCTCTGCAAATTCTATTGGTTCAAATCTAACAAAGTCTGTATTTAAATTATCAGCTTGCTGTCTAGCCAAATTGGAAATTGTGAGAATAGCAGTAGAATCAAGTGCTCCTTCTCTTGGTGTACGTACTAAAAATAAATAAAATACGTGTCATGCCACTCAATTACCTAGAAATAAACCCAGGGAAAAGCTGTTGGCTTTAGAGAAGATAAACACATATAATGTAACTAGTAAAAACATTATTAAATTTAGTGTGCCATCGGGTATGATCATAGACCATAAATTTGAGGGGCCTTCGTGGATTTACAACTACCTGTGCAATCAGTTCACTTAAGTTGCGAGTTCGACCCCCGTTCATGGTGGGGTGTACTTGATACAACATTATGTGATAAAGTCTGTCAGTGACTTTTGACAGGTTAGTGGTTTTCTCTGGGTACTCTGGTTTCCTCCACCAATAAAACTTTCCACCTTGATATAACTGAAATATTATTGAAATTGGCATTAAACATGATAAACCAAACCAAAGGTGTACACATAAACCTTTGATTTGTATGTCTACTAGATGTATAAAGTCTCCTGGTACCCTGTGTAGAATATAGTGCTATAGGCACTGGGCGGACACGAACAGCACTGTAGACACACACATTTAAAAATTTAACCAAATTGTCCAATATTTTTGCCTGTCGGTATGTTAATTATCCCCCTGCCAACGAAGTTGCGAAGGGATATAGTAACGCTACCGTCCGTCCTTCCTTCCGTCCATCCTTCTGTAATATTCTGTGTTAGCGGTAGACAGTTTTTTGCATTAGCCAACGTGGCTAATATGAAGTAATTTCTCTTAGCCACAAAGGTATTCACTTAGCCACATTGAACAAAGACAAAAAGCATTATAATTTTTTAAAGTTTAATAATTAACAGGTAAAGTTTAATGCATTATAACCCAACACAATCTAACAAAATTAAGGTTTAACCTAAAAAAATCTAGCAAAATTGCACAGTTGAACTAAGTAAACAGGCAAACATATATCTCCACCTAAATACATTCAAAATTAGTAGACTGGAAAAAATATATGAATGACAAAATTATAATAAACAATAAATAATAAAGTAAAAAATGTAACAATAACTAAATAAAAGAGGGAGAAATGACTTCTCTTTCAGGGAGAAGTTGAAGACAGCAGAGAGAAGTGGGGGGACTTCTGGGAGAAGTTAATGGCGATAGTTTGAAACACTGCTTTGCGACCTGTCTGAAGTTACCCTGCCCAAATTTAGTAATTAGTAAAAAGCTGTCTGATCAGATTTGTTCTGGGTTTTTTTTTTCATAATTGCCTAAAGGACATCTATTTAATGTCAAATATTTATTTGTGTCTGTCTTGACTATGGGAGTCTAGCATACCAGTGAATTTTTATATGTACCCCCCTCCCCTTTCCTTTTGAAATATTACTGTGCTTTGATCTTATGTCACACAAATTGTAATAAGTCATATTTGTGTAGTCTTCAGCAGAAGATAGATGACCCTGCCAATTTGCTCAATGCTCCAACTATATAGCTAGGGAATGAAAATATAGCACAAACGTATATTGACACTGACAGTCAAAAACTGATGCAAGTAAAGGTTGTAATTATTATTATCAGATTGCACCAATGGAATAAAACTACTATCTTTCACTGTCAATTTTTCAATTGCAGAGGTATTAACATTAGTTTAAACATATTTAAACTAATGTTAATATCTCTACAATTAAAAAATATTAACATTCACACGTGTCTGCAATGTAAACAGTTATATAAATAGATCACAATTTTTAAATACCAATCAGATTTGGATCAATAAAAATCTGAAATGTCCCTGTGCATTTGATTTCAACAAATTTTGAATGGCAAACCTTCGCATATATGAACATATTAAATGTGAGAACTAAGATTTTATGTCATAGAAATGAGAAATAAATATATCAAAAGTTTGTTTGGTTAAAAGTGGTTTCGCCATGCCTTTTCTCCAATGTCAATAAACTGGAAAATAGTTGATCGAGAGTCGAAGGAAAATAATTGATCGAGAAGTGGAACCAAGTCAAAAACTATATTTTATTAATCAATTTCGGACACAGGCCTAAAAATCCCAGAATCAAAAGATAAAAAATCATTACAGCGAGAATTCCGGAAAGACTACATAACCGCACCGAATTTCTGTATGACTTTAATATGACTTTTCTTTATTTTTGTTTTCGCCACTGTGGCTAACGGGAATGAAAATCTTCTCACCACTTTCAAGTTGGATTAGCATTTGGCGACGTGGCGATCGCTTAGCGCGAACACAGAACATCCTTGTGAACACTCTAGAATCAACATCCTTCTATAGGTGTACAGATGGGCCGTTATGGTCATGATCAAATGGTAGGTGTGTTTACAACTACCTGTGCAATCAGTGCATATCACAGTTGTGAGTTCGAACACCGTTCATGGCGAGGTGTACCTGATACAACATTATGTGATGAAGTTGTCAGTGACTTGCGGCAGGTCGGTAGTTTTCTCTGGGTACTCCGGTTTCCTCCACTAATAAAACTTACCACCATGATATAACTGAAATATTGTTGAAAGTGGCGTTAAACATGATAAAACAAACCTAACCCAAAAATTGGAAAGCCAAATAATTTAAAGGGATACCCAAAATTGGCTAGTCACCTATGGCTGATGGATGAGAACCTTAGTTCTAATAATAATTACATTATTCATGAACTTTAAATGACAAACGATTCTGTGTTATCTTACCATCTTTATTTAGAATGTTAGCGACCTCTAGCGCTTCCTGTAGGTGACCTGAATCTGGGTTAGTTAACACATGCTTCTTTTCTGAAAAAAAAAATAAAGTAAATTTTAGACGAAGCAGACAATGGGTTGGCTGAAAATACAGATTTGGAGTTTAATATTTCCTTCAAAATAAAATAACTTTGAATCATGATACAGATAGATTTAAACTTATTGGCATTGAATTTGACCTGAATGCACCAAACAAAAGTCTTCTCAATTTTTCAGATAAATTTCATAATATTAACAAGATTCTACATGTTGGTGTTGGGCGGATTTAACATTTATTAGAAAAATTACATTCGCCTCAAGTTACTTACATTGTATACAACAAACAAAATACAAAAAGTTTTATTCAGTCAGATAAGTTACAAACAATAAACATAAGCTTTAGTGAGCTTCTTACCGACATAGACTAATATGTATACATAAAATACATTCAGCAATATGATAATAAAGAAATGATATATATACAAGTATACAACACAAAGCGCATACACTTTTTGAGTGGAAACAAATATGTGCAGATTTTTTATTGTTTGTTTATATATCCTCGAGGTATCGGTTTCCGGCCCCTCAAGGGAAGATCGTATATATCTCTGCTTGCAAGGGTTTTGGACCAGATTTCTGATTGGATCCTCACCGTATGTGTAATTAAAATAACAGTGGACACTTGTTAAAGGACGAAGTCCTTTTACCTACCGGTATAAGATTTTTCATAAGAGTATTGATGTCCAAAAATCTGTTCACTGGAAGTTTAAACTAGAGGCTCCCACCTGGTTTTCAATTTGACATCTAAAGTTGATAGAAAATGGGGGTGTTACACATAATTTTGAAAGTGGGCCACCCAAAGATCATTTCAACTTAAATTTCTGAGCAAAAGATTTTGATGTGATTTTTATCTCATAATATTCCTAAACGGAATAAACTGGCTGAAAAAATCTCGGAATATATGTTAAACTACTCCTTGTCATGTAGGTGCAGCCATCTTGAATAAAAGGTGGGGCTGTCGGACACAATTTTGAAAGGGACCCACCCAAGGACCATCCCTGCCAGGTTTGGTTTAATTTGGTTCAGCGGTTTCAGAGGAGAAGATTTAAATGTGAAAGTTTACGACGTACGACAGACGGACGCCAAGTGATGGCAAAAGCTCACATGGCCTTTGGCCAGGTGAACTAAAAAATAGATAAATTGATTTTAACAAGGATTTATATCCTACTATATAAATATTATTACACTACAGTCACGTCTCTCATTCTTGTATTTACAATTTATTTGATATATTATGCAATCACCTTGTTTTATTATGTATATATGCCCCTTCGTGGGCTCTTTAATTTGGACCAATAAAATCTTGTGTCTTGTATCTTATAAATCCTTGATATTTAGAAATGCAAAAGAAATATATTTCAATGAAATTCCCAATTCTTTAATTATTTACTCTATGCAAAATCAAAACAAACTTGAAATAAAATTCTAATAAAAAAATCTCTATCTACGAGATTCTCAGTGGAAGAACCTGTAGGTTAAATGAACGGAACAGCCATAACAAAAAATTATCTGTAACAAAATTCATTCGAAATAAAAGATAATAACGTGTACGGATCATCGTATTATTGAAATTTCATTGAAGAGTTTACATTTGACCAGTTGATCGTTATTTCCTGTATGTTCGTGCTGTTTTAGTGTGGCTGTAATAAAAAAAAAATGACGTACAAATGTAGTTACAGTAAATATACACTGTAAATAAAAAAAGGGGGTGTTGAATGGGACGTCTTTGTTAGCAGACGAATATCATCTAATAACGTGTACGGATCATCATATTGAAACTTTCATTGAAGGATTTGCATTTGACCAGTTGATCGTTATTTCCTGTATTTTCGTGTTGTTTTAGTGTGGCTGTAATAAAAAAGTGGCATAGTTACACTGTAAATAAAAAGGGGGGTCTTGAATAGAATATCTTTGTTGGCAGACGAATACCTTCTAACTCCCCGAAGTATTTCTTCGCTCACAACTTTTTTGAATTTGTAAGTGTTTTCTTTTTCTCAACCAAAATCTCATATTTTGATCATGGTGACCAAAGAGCATTCTAACTATGCTGATATTTCAAGGGTTCCATGGCACAAACTCAAAATAAAAATCAAAAGAACCCTACAGTGGGTGGCCAAAAGTATTCGTCATCCTCGATTTTATGCTATATATTTCATATAAAACCACATTTTTCAAAAAAATTATTGTGAAGTCATTTCTAACCGGATTTTGATCATTTTTGCACCAGAAAAAGCACTATTTAAAGATTATTTGTTTATTTTAGCATGATTTTCCATTAGATTGCCTTTATTTTCTTATTATTTAAAGACAATTTTTGTTTTCTGACGTCAAATTTGCTAATAAAATCGGAAAAATTGACATTTGTGTTTAAATCACCAATAAACAAAAATGACTATTAGATAAACAAATAAAATTCAAAGATTTCTGCGTGTCTTGAAATAAATTTCATAAAAATCTGCCCAGAGATAGCTTTATTTTTTTTTTAATGTGGTTTTATATGAAATATATAGTAAAAAATCGAAGGTGGCGAATACTTTTTGCACTACTCTGTATCCATAAATAAATTTCATAAAAATCTGCCCAGAGATAGCTTTAATTTTTTCTTTAATGTGGTTTTATATGAAATACATAGTAAAATATCGAAGGTGGCGAATACTTTTTGCACTACTCTGTCCATGAAAAACCTGTGCCTGCAACAGTTCTACCCAACAATTAGACACTGAGACTAAAACCTCCAACTGTACCCCTAATAAATTTAAAAAAAAACACTTTAAAAAAAGTACTTGAAAAAAATAATACATTCCCTTCTCATGCCTCCCTCGACTTTGTCCTTCAAACAGGTTGTGCCTGTCTCATATTAGCTCTGTACAGTTGTCATAAATGACATTAGAGTTCACCATCATTTAGTAAAATATCATATTTTACAAACAAGAAATGAAACTATTTATTTGCCAAAACAGCAATACACTATATTTGTCTATATAGACATTTCCATCAGTTGCCATTCAGGTAATCTGTTAATGTGAAATTAATATGCAATAGCTATATAGGACCGGTCTGAAACAGATACTCTGTCCTGATGATATCTTCTTCTTCTTTGGTTATGGAAAACCATCAACGTACTGATGTTTATTTTCTGATATGCATCGGTGTGGGAGATCCAGTTATCAAGAGGGGAGGGTTGTGGTCCAATCAACCGATTTAACTCTGCCACTTTTTTGTACCTATAGGAATGTTCGCCAATCTCATTAGTGATGTCATATTCACTAATTTGCATGTCATTAAACAAATAATTGGTTGGCAGTAAAACAATCAAGTAATTGACATGAAAGTAAGCAATTTTTAAACTTTTATAACTTTTTTATTTCCAAACCAATGTTTGTTCTGTTAATTGTTTTAGAGACTTAAGAAAATTCGTATTTTTTCTGTCAGTTTACATTTTTTAATTTTGATATGATAAATTCATAATTCTAATATGAAATAATGCATTTTTACGCTTTAAAACTAAATAAAACAAGATCGAATTTCCAATCTTTTTATTCTGAATATTTTTATCAAACCTTCGATGTGAATTAATTATTGCTATATAATTTTCATTTCTGAAAGAATTATTAAATTATCGTAAATAACAAAATAATAATGACAATTTAAAGTTGAGCCTTCATTGAAAGACAATAGAAATTTTTTATTTCCTGCCAACCACACAGGTAAATTCTCAAGCCTGTGACATCACGGTGAACATCCCTATTCCAAGACAGGAATTGGATTTCCAAAATCACATGTCTGACATGGTTTTTGTGTTTAGAAAGTTAAGATGAGACTGAGAGGCAATATCACTGTTGAAAGAAGAGTTTGAAAATATGCTCGCTATGTACCTAAAATACCACAAGGCCGGACTCACTCCTACTACCCCTGTCACTTCAACCGCTATTTCCCCAACTAAAATGTCGATAGGACACAAATCGCCTACTGATTTGCATAGTGAAATGATTTTTCTTCAAGGAAAATACGTTTTTTATATCTTTCTACCTTCTACGACCACATACTGACAGATAATCCTCCGATTTTGTTGACACAGGACAAATCGTGGACTGCAAAAGAGAAAGTAGGTCGTGTGACGTCTTTCCGCCTTTCGGTTGTTCTCGGGTTTTATCATATATAAATACTAAACACTAGAAATTCCAAATTCAAATTACAAGGCGCCAAAATATGAACTTCTCATATATGTTTCGTAAGGCAATAATAAAACCCGAGAACGACCGAAAGGTGGAAAGACGTCACACGACCTACTTTCGCAGCACACGATTTGTCCCATGTCAACAAAATCGGAGGATTATCTGTCAGTATGGGGTTGTAGATGGTAGGAATATATAAAAAACAGATTTTCCTTGAAGAAAAATCATTTCACTACGCAAATCAGTGGGCGATTTGTGTCCTATCGACATTTTGGTTGGGGAAATAGCGGTTGAAGTGACAGGGGTAGTAGGAGTGAGTCCGGCCTTGTGGTATTTTAGGTACATGGCGAGCATATTTTTGGCTCTACACAAGCGCCTGTGGGTTAATCAGAATCCGTCTATCGAAGAAGAAGAATTCAAGTCGTTCCAACCCCAAGTCAAACGCGGCATAACTTTTGGCAAAAGAAAAAGGACAAACAACTTTCTTTTCATAATTCAATATTGTTTCGTTTCATTTCCACACTTTCGTTTCTCCTCTTACATGTACCCTCATATATGTCTGACAAACACAAAATTTACAAATACACATGTATACTGTAAAAGTGATATGAAAATGGGGGTGGGGGGGAATAAATAAAAATGACAAACTATGCAAATCTTCTATGAGAGTTCTGTAACCCTTCCTAATCCGCAGTCTTTCACTATTGTCTTGTGTATTATGCAAATATTCTTCTGGTATGTCTTCATCGTCATCGTCTTCTTCTACGCTACGATTGTCATTTTTGTTTGCTCGTTTTGACATTTCGGATCGAATTCAATGCAATATTCTACTGAGTGTAGGTCCGAAACAGGGGACCAGTTCCACCGGATGTTGAAGAAAAACGGATACGAGGTTCGCTCGTTTTTGACCCACGGTAACCTAACTCGAATAATTCAAGCCCTTTCCGTCTCCGATTCTCTCCGCCTTCTGGTGTAGCGACCATTACATATTTGCTAGTTCTACATTCCTAGGAGGGAATCAGCCTCCTCCTTCTTCTTCTTCTTCTTCTTCTGTTTTCGTTTTCCCTCCAGTCTAGGAGCACTCTTTTTCCACCACCAATTTTAAAGTGAATATGATGGTGTATGAGGGTTTTACGTCCGGCTACCCTGCTCAGGTATTGCGGACATTATGAATTTCCTCCACCAATTTATATAAATCTGGTATATGTACACAGGATTTATTTACAGAGTTGTTTGCGGTACCCGCTCGGTCAGACGTAGCGATAAAGTTATAAAAAGTTAACTCTGTAATGTCCTCCTGCTACTTGACTATTTGCTTAGTACTGTCCTAAATAGTCTAGAGTTTTTATACTCACCTAATTATCACAGCATATAGACACAGTTGTAATCTGTAAATATTGGTATTATAATAAAATATAAAGTTTATATTTTATTATAATACCAATATTTACAGATATAAACCCTTATAATTTTAAAATCTAAAAAACGATGGTCTTTAAGAGTTTTGAACCGGTCAAGTTCCTCTATATTTAAGACAAAATCCAATTATAACGGGGTTAGCCTAGTACCTGATGTAACCTTATAATAAAATCTAAAAGCACAATAATCTATAAACTAGAATCATATTATGTCACAAGCAATTACAGAATGGTATAATGTGAGAATTTAATATAAGGACTAAAACTTAAGCACCTATAAAATAGGATTTTTTACAAAGAGGTGATATAAAGTTGTATGAGATGTAGCAGATGTTACACAGAGACTGCCGATCATACCAGTCTTTGTTCAGCACAATTGAAATTTAGTCTTCTTGTATGTATGGCATGACAAAGGTCCTTTGATGCTATTTCAATTTTGTGTATTAGGTCCTTATTTTTTGGCAGCAGACCTGTGACTACTAGTTTTTGGCAGTCAATTATTAACTGGCATATAATGTTCTTTTTGTTGAAGGTTCTTTTCCAGCTATCAATGCCAATGCAAGATATAACAATGCTCTTGATTTTCATAAAGAATTCTTTCCTGATCTCATTGTATACTGGGCAGCTTGTGATAACATGAGTCATGGTTTCTTCTTCCAATTTGCATATTGGGCAGGTCGGATCCACCTCGGCCTGGTTGAACTTACTCTTTAGTGTTTGTAACATGTATGTCCCTGTTAACATTCTTGCCTTAGTAATGGCCTTTCTTACATCCCGTACTGAATTGTTGATCGAGTCCCAAACAGTATGAGTTTTCCCCATCGCTAGCGATGTAGTGCTGAGAAGGCTCAGGGATGATTTGATCTGACAGTCCTGTTGCAGTTTTGTAGTCCAGTAATTGTTGATTGACTTTTTAACTATTCCTTTCCAGTTCAATTTTTTGAAGTGGCCACTCATTACATCAATAAAGGATGGGAGTTCGTACAAATCTAGAATGCTGACTATCCTGATGAAGAAGCTAGATGGTCTGCCCGCATTGTATTGTCTCCAGGCGATCTCTCTAATTGAAACATTTTCACTCATTGCTATTTGATAGAACAGGCTCAGTTGTCTTTTGTGTAATTCAGCGGATATTGGTATAATTCCCAACAACAGATATACTGCGGAATTTGCTGTTCTGATTGGTAGTGACTGTAGACGTTTTAGTGTACTTAGATGGAGGCTGGAAAGAGTTGCCATATCCTTATGTGGTAGATTTAGTGTTTCAAGACCATATAGCAATCTTGGGATCACATAGACTTGATATATTTTGCATGATGTTCTTGGGTTCAGCCCATTTGTACCATGAACTCCAGTTTTTATTAATGCGTATAGCGTTCTCCTGGCTAAGGCTATTCTTTCCTCTATGTTAATTCTATTTTCATCTGTGCTAGAACGTGTTAACCCAAGATGTGAAGTTTCGGATTTAAAGTGCAGTGTATTATTTCCAAGTTTGAATTCATTTTGATTTTCTGCAACATTGTCTATCTTTCTTTTCCCTACAGTTTTTATAATGGCGTTGCTTTTGGTTGGGTGTATTTGGAATCTATGGTCTCCGGCATAATCGTATACTGTGTCTAGCATTTCCTGCATTTCACTGTTGTTAAGCGAAAGTAGTACTATATCGTCGGCACAAGTAGGACAACCAGCGTAAGTGTTTCCAATTGAGATTCCAATGTTGTGATTTTCCAGATCATTGAGTAGCTCGTTTATATATTGTTTGTATAGATGAGTTGAAAGAACACCCCCTTGTCGTACTCCCTGGTTTATGGAGAAGCTGAGACTGGTGTCGCCCTGCTATTTCACCGTTGACGTAAGCCCCTGATATAGATCGGTTATTACATCCCAGAACTCCAGTTTTACTCCTAGATGGTATAGTTTATCCATAAGTATCTGGTGGTTGACAACGTCAAATGCTTTCTGGCTATCTAATGTTGTAACAAATAGTATGTCTTTTGCCGAGATGTTGGAACATACTTCACTCAGTATTAGTGCAGCCATACCTGGAGAGAGTCCTTCTGTAAAACCAAATTGCATGTTTGATTGACCGTCTTTGGCTATTGTTGTTTTTCCCAGTAGCACATATTCAAATGCTTTCCCATGAACAGATGTTATCGATATTCCTCTGTAGTTCTCCACTAGCATTTGGTCTTTACTTTTTTTAAGGATTGGTGTAATTACTCCCGTTTTAAAACTCTGTGCTACTGTAACGTGCAGGGGGTTGCACGTCACTGGCGTAATCCGGTTCGTACCAGAGTTACTTCTCTGGATTCAAGTGACACTCTGTATATCGTGTATTTAGCTTATACAGTTATTTAGCTATGGACGATGTTGTGTGTTTGCAGCACCCGTGCGTCGGACCTGTGCGTCTTACGCACACACCTGATATTAGTTTAACCTGTGCGTTTTCAGCACCAGTGCGTCAGACCTGTGTGTTTTACGCACGCACCAATTACTAGTTCAACTTGTGCATTTTAGCCTCGCACCTACTACCAGTTTAACCTGTGCGTTTTATCCTCACACCTATTACCAGTTTAACCTGTGCGTTTTCCGCACGTACCTATTACTGGTTCAACCTGTGTGTTTTTGACGCACGCACCTATTACTAGATCAACCTGTGCGTCGGTCCTGTGCGTTTTGCGCACGCCACTATAGCTAATTCAATCTGTGCGTTTTTACAGCACTTGTGCGTCAGTCCTGTGCGTTGACGCACGCCACTATAGCTAATTCAACTTGTGCGTTAGTCCTGTGCGTTTACGCACGCCACTATAGTTAATTCCACCTGTGCGTTTTGACGCACGCAACTACAGTCAATTTAACCTGTGCGTAAAGCTGCTTAATCAAGTAACCAAGAGCAAATAATAGTATTGCTTAGGCTATTGACCAAACAAGTTGCTCGACTGAGCAACCCAAAGTGACCAGACACGCTGTGACAAGTGTTTATATACCCTATTTTGGACTATACCATTTTATACAGACGATTCCAAAAGTCTGCATCATCAAAACGATTTTATATAACCCAATTATAACCATAAAGCGTGTAAAGGACCAGACTATTTCCGTGTATTATTTCATATCCCAACCCGTTTATGACTCTGTTAGTTATCGTAGTAATTATAAACAAAAAATATAAACTATTTGTATGCTTAAAATGCTATATTTAACCAACCACTTGATAAATAAGAATGGTCTACTGTTTCAGAAATTGTAAATTAATTATTTGCATGCCAACTGTGTATTTTAAACAATTAAAACAATGTAGATAAACAGGGGAATTCGTGGAAGTGGGGAAAGAAATTATACGGTCAAGTGCGTAAATTATCACCTATATATAGTCTTAATTTATTTTTAGAATTTGCATACGCATTTTAAATACGTGTTAACTAATTTTGTCACACTACTTTCCCTTCTTGGAATATTTGGTTAAATACATCTTGGTATATAGTGTAAATTTCGCTTCCAGCAAACTTGACGTGTTCTGCGGTTATACCATACTCGTCAGCCGCTTTTCCACAGTTCAGCTTCTGCATGGCCTTTTTTACCTCTTCGATTGTTACACATATTTTCTTTTTCTCTTCAGATTTTGATATTTCTTCAATTAGTTTGAACCGCCTTTCGCTGTCTTTCAAGTGTTGGTTGTTGAAGTTTGGTGCATCTTTTGGAGTTGCTAGTTCTTCAAAATATTCCGCAAAGAGCTCTCGTTGTTCTTCTGGCGTACACTCAGTTTTCTCTCCCTTTTTAATGCAGTCTGGTATTTTTTATCTGACTTCCGCATGATTTCTTCAGATTAATTGGAAGAACGTCTTTTGGTCTGGCTTATTTTCTAGCTTTTTCATAAAGAGATCTCTTTTTATTGCTCTTTCTTTTCGTTGCTTGTTTCTTATGGTAGATATCCGAATGCAACACTGAATCTTTGTCGTTTGAGCGGTTTAAAATTATTTTATATCCATGCTCCTTACAAACTCTTTGATGATCTAGTAACATGTGTCTGAAAATTAATGGCGGCATGCCAAACGCAAGCCGGGGACTGAGCTTGAAGTCACTGCCATTGATAAGAGAAAGATGTAAACATGAATTTACAGAAATTTGGAATTGTCTCAAACCCTCAACAAAGGGGGATACATTTTTACCATGTTCTACTTGTGGCAGACTGACTTTTCGTGTCTGGTTAACGAAGTGATAACCGCCATATTTGAAATTTGTCGATGAAGTTGAGAGTAAAGGGAAAAAATCAGATTTATCGTAAATTAAGGTTTGCAAATATATAGAGATTGTATAATCTTATTTAGCAATGAATTATCTTTACATTTAATAATATGTACGATTATTGATCTATTAAGCTGTTTTCAGATAAATTTCAAATAGTCATCTCTAAAAACCCAATATTGGTTATTTGGAATTTTTTTGCATCGTAATTGTACAATTAATATTTTTATTTAATGAGAACTGTACATATATTTATATTATTTCTAAAGTCATTACACTATACATAAATTTGTTCAGAATAATGATTATAAAAGGAATTAATAGATGTGGTGTTTGCATCTACAAGCAAGGGAGATAATCGAACGGGGCAATCATTTCAATGTCTATCGAGTATATGTTAAACTACCCTATCTAATATATAAACTGGATTTGACTGTAAAATTTAAATTATTGATGCA
>MJUT01047296.1:721387-745955 GCA_002080005.1 Gigantidas platifrons
TGCATAAACATGTTGCACTGTTGACAAATTTTCAGTAAGTACCATATGCTTTTAGGCTAGCCAATAAATCCTTACACTTAGACAATACACACAGGTATAAACAAACAATCATGTTCAACAAGAAGCTGTATGATGTACATTGAAGGAAACGATACCTAATTTTTCAAAATTTTCTTAGTGAGGGGGTGCTCTCAAATCCCCTAGCATATTAGACAAAAACTACTCTTAAAAGTAGAAAACTACTCTCAGTCAAGGAAGAAAACTACTCCTATAGGTCAACCGGGGTAAACAGGTCTGCAGTTTCTGCTTCTGACACCTACCATACAATCTCTACAACACACACTCCCTGTAATAGAGATATCAGTATACAAAAACATGAGAATTCAAACTACTGTAAATTCAGAAATTATTGCGTGCATTTATTATTGCGATTCCTCAACCGCTGGCAAAAATGTGAGGTTTAATTATTGCGACGTGCCAAGATAGAGAAGAAAAAAGATTGATGTAAATTTTTATCTCAACGTGCGTTTTCGTTTTCGTATTTGTATGTCGTTAATCCCCATGTAAGCCACGTGTCATGTTTACCTTTAATTAAAGTGAATACACATATCCCTTTGTACACACATTTTTCACGTGATTGAGAATCTAGAAAGCTTTCCACATGTTGGAAATGTTTTATCGATCAAAGCGTGCGTGTGGGGATCTAGAAACTTTTGTAACAGGTGAACTTTAGTCATGTGCTGAGTCGACAGTAATTGAACAGCCGAAGGCTTGGGGCTTGGCTTGGTTGAAATAAAGGTTGATGAAATTTCAAAGAAAGATCAATTGAAGTGTACAAAATAAATAAGTAAACAAAAACGGCAGTTTAAAAGAATTATGGCTTGTATGAATCTTTTATCGGAACAAGCTCAGTTTAACAAACAAATTTTAGTCAGCTTTTTTTTCAAAGTGATATTTTAAAATAAAATATTGTTCAATTAACTATACGGTAATTTATAGAAATTTAAAAAATGCCATAAATACTAGATGAATTTTTGGGGGAGCAATCATTAATGTCTATGTGGAAGTTTGTCACTAAGAAACGTGCTCCAGATGACATTGTCTTATGTCTACCATTCCCTGCAAAAGCTACAAGCATCGAAGCTGCTGATAAAATGAAAGCTGCTAATACAGAGATCATCAACGCCCTTGCCACCAA
The DNA here is from genome assembly GCA_002080005.1 of Gigantidas platifrons. Taxonomy (NCBI): domain Eukaryota; kingdom Metazoa; phylum Mollusca; class Bivalvia; order Mytilida; family Modiolidae; genus Gigantidas; species Gigantidas platifrons. Next base: position 722,586 of record MJUT01047296.1, read on the forward strand.
CAAAACGACCATGACCACCAAATGTGGGGTTAAAAGAAAAGCCACCAATAACCACTACACACTTGAGGTCCGTGCCAAAATAAAATAAAATAAAATAAAAATCGGACATTTATTAACACAGTTTTAAAATAATTAGATCAATGAGAAATAAAATATTTTTGATCTACCCTTACGACGAAAAAACATCGAATGAAACTGAAGTCATTATTTTGAAAAACATTGAAACACAGATGTTTAAATACACACTTTATTTTGTCCCTAGACATATTTACACAGGAAATTGTAATAAAAACAATCAATAAACATGTACACGCTTCACCGCTTCCTAGGTGTCAGTAATCTATAACATGCACCTGTCGATCTTACCTGTGTAAGGAAAGGGTGATAAATCAAACAGAAACTGAATGAAGATGAACATTAATTAAAAAAATGTGAGGTTTAATTATTACGATCGCCGACCAGTCGCATTTTTCGCATTAATAAAAACATCGCATTAATTTCTGAATTTACAGTATATCAAAATTTTAAAAACAGATATTCTTTTTTTAAGCAATGAACACAGTAATAGTGTATTGTAATCAGAGGATAAACATTTTTTGATTTTTGAAATTAATATATAATACAATTTGGAAAATTGATTAATAAGGAATTCAATTTACTTGTAGGTACCATCAGTTGCTAGTACTCGTCACTATGGAGACAACGAGACTGACCATATGAGTACACTGACAGAGGAGGATGATAGGAGAAGATTGAAGAAGAGGTAAATGTTATTGCAATACTGATTGGATGATTAAATATGAGATAAATGTAATCTTAATATTGATTGGATGATTAAAAATAAGATAAATGTAATGTTAATAATGATTGGATGATTAAAGAAAATGTAACATGATTGTTTATTGGCTAATTAAAGAATAGACAAAACTTTTTAAGATTTAACCATTTTTGTTGCAGTGCTAAACGTGAAGAAAAACTCTTTTCACAAAGTGCCCAGGCCAGGAGGATTAAAGAGGCATCATTATCTGGAGTATGGAGAAATAACTCAAATTTGAGTATTCCTGATGATCCCCCACAATCACCTACTCCAAGAATTACTCCTGACAGGAGCACCATTGCTACAGGGACTAGAAACATTGCTGCCTTAGCTGCCAAAAAACGGACAATAATTGAACAAAAATATGTCGACACTCGGTCATTGTATCGACCGAATAGTGAAAAAGAAGTTAATAATAATGACAGCTATCTATCGCAAAGGGTGTTAGCAAGACACGACAAAAAGTTCTCTGAAGGAACGTTACCTATGATTAAAGACCCTAGTGATGATAACATATCACATAAAACAAAAAATAGTTCATTATCTGACAGTACACTACCACCTATTAAAGTCGCTCCAAAAAATTATAATCCAAGAGAAACGGATCTCAAGAAAAATCGACGGACAAGAGGAAATGAATTCGGGTACTCACAACAGGTAAGAATTATCTCCCTTTGTGGAATGTGAAATGAACTTGATAATCAGTTATAAATATTATTATGTTTGCAAGATTACATTTTTGTGATCTTCGTCTGGTCACAATTTTCACATTAATAAAAAACATCGCACACATTCTGAATTTACAGTATCTAAATTTCTGTCAACAAGCCCAACCCAGTCGCACCGTTTTTCTTACATGACTCTTTGTACAATGAATATTATTCATTATATTCAACTGATATACTGCTTACATAAGGTTCACGCCCAGCTTTGTATATTGCAAAAAAGGGTACACTCGACTCGCAGCCGCAAGTGATAAAGTTTACCAGTTGCTTGCCCATGGATGGTGGTTCTCTCCAGATACTCTGGCTTCTTCCACCACTAAAACTGGTCGCAATGATATGGCTGAAATATTGCTGAAAGTGGAGTTGAAATACCAAAAATCAAATCAAAATTAAAATCTGCTTACATGATGTTTATCAGTCATATGTGGGGTCCTTGGTGGTGGAGACCACAAGACTTAAACCAATGATACAGGTTTAGAGCCCTGTTACCTACCCACAGTTAAGGTTTTCATACACCTACACAAGGTTTAGGACGTCAACACTGTGTTTCCTATATGTGTCAGGACTTTCCTCCCAGAATAAGTTTGGTAGTCATGATACAGCTGATAGTCACAATAAGCATCAATACATTTACCATTCTATTCCTTACAGTTTGGTCGAGGTCGAAGAATGAGTGAAAAGAGCACTTCAAGGACAGGTAGGTTTTGGTTCTTTTTTTTGTCTTTTTTTTTAAAAGCAGCCAACATTTTCTAAAATTGTCAATTTAGTGGGTTTTTTTTTTTTTATAAAGGTTCGAAATAAAATGTGTGGTCTTTAATAAAAAATAAATCTACAATCTATCTGAGAATTATTCTCAAGCAAAAATAAAACACAAAAAACCCATGAAAAAACCATGTGAAATTCACAGTTAAATATTTTAAGGGTTGAGTATTAAATGTATAATTTTGTTTAAGATTGAAAAAGGAGAAGTTGTATTCCAGGAAGCACACTAAATGCAATTTTATATTTTTTTTAATTATTTGAAGAACAAAAAATTTAAATACACTTTAAAAGTTTAACTCCAATGTTAATAAAAAAAAATCTTGTATATCAGGCCAAAGTGTTGACTGAACAATGGGGGCATCATCTATGACCCTGTCTGTAGGGGCTATTTCCAGAGTTGGTAAGGTCTGAATCAGGTTAGAAAATTTGTGTATGTAGAATATTATCACCGTTTTAGGCATCAAGGTTACACAGTACAGGTCAAGGTTGTTTTATAGTTATTTAAATGTTGTTCACTTGTTAAGGGTAAAAGGTTACAGGATGGAGTGTAAAGGCACTTTCAGGTTGAAGAATTTATCATGTAATAATTTGACAGTTCAATGTGTCCAAGATCCCATTATTTTACTGCACAACATGCTATACTTGACCTATATTTTGAAAAAAAATCTAAATGTCTTCTCTAATCTTAGCTGAAAATACCTACATTTGATATATTTTTGTACAAACATTTTTTGAGACACATTGTAATGTTTGGTGATACAAAGTTTTAAGTGCACTTTATGTCCTAATGTCTCATGTAAAGGGTTACATAAATAAAGGTCAACATGTTGTTAGGAGGGGGACTTTATGCCCTAATGTCTCATGTAAAGGGTTACATAAATAAAGGTCAACATGTTGTTAGGAGGGGGACTTTATGCCCTAATGTCTCATGTAAAGGGTTACATAAGTAAAGGTCAACATGTTGTTAGGAGGGGGAGTGTATTTGTATTTAATGTCAATTTCAACAAAACTATAATTACATGCATAATAAGGCAGTCAGTTATAATTTGAATAAAGAATAGTTGACCTGCCACAAATCACTGGCAAAAATTGTTATATAAAGTTTTATCAAGTACACCATGATGTATTTTGACAAGTTAAGGTTGATAAGTATTAAAGTATGAAATGTATTATTGGTGTTTTTATACATAGGTGTCAAGCTCACAAGTAAAATCTGTCAAAATCTGAAAGTAGCACAACATTGTAGGGTGATAACCCTAGTATTGTTTTTAGCACACATGTGATGTTTCACAGAGAGAAATAATGTCTCAATTATATTTGAAGTTTCAAAGTTAAAGTAGTTTAGATTGTCCATTTCTCACTTACAAATGACCTAAATATTTCAAATCTTTACAAATGGTAATAACCATAATTTAAAAACACCATAACAATTCAGTTATTATATATCTATATAGAGTCAAACTTTAATGATGAAAACAACATGTATAAAATTGACCAATCTGACTAAAAAACCTGGCAGAACTCTAACTTAATATCTAGATGTTTTGATATACATTTTTAGTGGCAGCAACAAGAGTTTTTCGTTTTACTTTCGTTTGGTTATGTGATTTGTTTCTGCATTTATATTTTAGTCGCTGAGAGAGACGCCCCATCACCTGTAGGATACAGAAACAAGACCAAGAGACAAGGCTATAAAGGTATAGATATTTTGTGAAATGTATTATGAAATTGATGATGTTTCCTGACATAATGAATACATGATTGATTGATGTTTATCGTCCAACGAGCAATTTTTCAGCTATATTTAGGACGAGAATAATTTAAATGCCACGGGACTCGAAAAGAGGAAATGTGATGGGTAGGGACGGATAATTTTGCCAGTGCAACAGGTCTCCTATGGACCACTCATCATGAACATAATGCTCATAATGAGCTGTTACACTGGGTTCTTTAACGTGCGAAGAGGGTGGCAATCTCTCAACACGGGACCTCGGTTTTATTTATGTCTCATTCGAAGGACGGGTTGGTTGTCAATTTATATATCCCGCACCGACGGACGCCCCTTCAAGCCGAAGAAGCTCTCGGTCCCATTTCTTTACCTCGGGATTGACCCCTTTTAGAGGACTAGTGCCTCTAGGACGGAGAAACCTAGTGCCTATTCTATCCCCGGCACACCCTCTGGGAGGGGGGTTGTACAAATGAAAGAAACATTAAAAATAATGAATCCAAAGGGTGTTCTAATTTATATGACTTTATGATGTTTTAACACTGTTTGTCACTGACGAATTTAGAAATTTATTCCATTTTTTTCCCTATGTGTGTCAGGTGAATTTGGACTACTTTTTTAGTATCTGAAAACACTCTTCTTGTATTTGGTTTGAATAAAAATAGTCATTGTGTGTGTATTTTTTCATCATTCCATATTTTGTATCTTACATTTTTAACAATTTATTTCAGTTGAATTAATTTTGTTTTGTTTCAAGATTTAATGGCTATTATTATTATTTATTTATTTATTTTTCATTTTTTTAAACATTTTTTTTTAGATTCATCCAACACAAGTACGCCAAAGAGGAAAACAAAACCAAAGAAAAATATTCCCACGATTCCAGCTTACAGATCAGGGGACATAACTATTACTGGAGTCGCATTACCACGGTGATGATCGGAAAATAATTCACAGATACTGCTGTTTTATTCCAATTTTATCAAATTAAATCTGCTGAATTTTTATCAATGCAAAAACCATTATAATATCTTTTTTATGCATTTATGACATTAAGAAGTTGTTGCATGTTAATTTAAGTAATAAATCCATGTTTTAATTAATTATGTCAGCATATTGTATGGATTTGCCGACAGTTAAGATGGCTACCAGCACCTTTCTTTAATATTTGTTTTTTTCGATTTGGTTCTGTTGAGTTTCATGCTCATAGTATATTTCACTTTCTGACAAATATACTGGGCAAACATATTTTGACTGTTTCCAAAAATGTATATGACATAAAAAAATTGCAGTTTTTTTTTGTAAAATGCTAAGAAAGTATGAGAAAATTTACTACCAGTTGTATTTTCAAGATAAATGTGATATAAAAAAAAGTGATTTAATTGGAAAACGTCCAGTAATATAAACATTAATGTGTTATCTCCCTTTGAAAATTTATTATTTTCTTCCTTTATAAGGTTTATTTACATTCCAACATTAATTGCAATATATTAGTGACTTAACACCCCTTTATTAAGTTAGATATGTTTCAACATGAACTTTAAACTTGTTATTAAAGGGAGGTAATCTACTACAGTTTTTTCATTTTTGAAATAATTACCACGGTTTGCTAATTATTTGATGAAAGGGGAGATTTAACCCTGTTGTGTTTTTTAATGTGTGTATTGAAAGTATTTGATTATAAATATCAAATTTTGACAACCCATTGTACAATGGTTAATTAATTGTGGTCTGAATTTTAACCACGCTCATAAAACTATTATTTGAGTGCATTTAGGACAAGTTATTTTTTATAAATAACAAATTTTAATTGTGGCAATTTATGAAATACATTTTTTGTATATTTTGTTTGTTTGTACATGTATTTATGTGTATGTTTTTGTTTATTCTGAAATAGTCTGCAATTTGCACGTTTTTTTCATGATACATAAATAAATTGTAAATACAGGTAGTGAGACATCGGTCAATAATATATTATTTTCATAAATCACACTTTGTTGAACATGCACAGGTATCCTTGTTGAAATCGGCCTTAAAATCAAGTAAATTTTGCTGATTAATGATTATATCATGATTCAGTTCAATGTTTTTTACACAGATAGAATACCAGCTTCAATAATTTCCAATATTTTTGCATATGAAAATGGCAGAATGCTAATTTTCTTAATAACCCATCTGATATACAAAACTTTTTGTTTGCATGTGCCAATATGTAGGATGATTGTTGAAGTTTTAAGATTATTGTCATCTTACTGGTAGTTAAGTTCTTTGTTATGCTGTTATATTATTTTTGTTTTTATTTGTAAATGATTGTTAGTAAAGTGCTAGTCTTATGTCATTATTCTTAAGGCTTGTTAAATTGCAAGCATTTCATAGCTAGAATCATTTATGTGATGAGGTATTATAAGTAAATTGTACAAAATATTGTATCATGTTTAAAATATTTGTTATTATTTTTCTTGACATGTTTATTTGAGATTTTACTTGAATTTTATTGTCAATAAATGTTAAATATACAAGTAGACTGTGATAATAAATTTTAATTTTAAAGTTTAAATTTTAAACTTAAGACTACAGGATTTAAAAAGAGTCATATCACTGACACTTTTTTGAAAATCTGATATATAAAATTATTGAAACGGAATCTGGTTATGCACTTTTGTTTCGTTATTATAAAATGCGTTGATCACCAGTCAGTTAAAAGTTTGCTGGATTTCTACTCATTTTATATATGTTTATTGTCATGATTTGTTTTTCTTTTTTATCGCTGTATCAGATACATAGGAATCGCTGTCTGTAGTCTTGAGGAATTGTCAACGTATTGCATTATGCTTGAACAGTTAATTGCAACCATTTCTAAAATTAAAATAGATTGGATTTTTTAATAACAAATTATTTATTTGATTATTATATGACTATTCAAATAAAACAAGAGTTGAAGGAACAGGTTTCTGTTCATAACGTTTATTTAATCCATGTAAGAAATAGGGTCAGACCATAGTGACTCTTGTGCGTCAGATCAAACAGCCTATAGCTTCTACATATTCTGATTCACTGTGAAATGGGGATTTTAACTTAAGTAAAAACGTGTTACTACTAATTGAAAAACTTCTCATGACTTAGACTAGAATTCCAAGGGACAATATTCCACTAGCAAGAAGTGTTAGTTATCTCCCAGGGGAGATAACTTTTTTTTATATATTGTTTTGTGATATTGAAAGACTGTGATATTGGACGTTTATGTCTCACCTCATTTGAAATTATTTGTCTCAAGGCATATACTATTGACGCTTAAGTAAGCAAACTGTTAATTTATGTCACATTTGGTAAATTAACGCAAAATTGTAAAAAAGTAAAATGAAATATTTTTAAAAATAAAACTATATTCTTTTGAATAAGTAATAACATTGAGGAAGTTAGATCTGCAGATTAATATTTATTTTGCTTCTTTATTTATGCAAATGTTTAAATGGTTTTCATTTTGACAGCCAGTTTAGATCTGTTCCCATTATTAATGTAATCAGGAGAAGGAAAGCAATTAATTGCAAATATTAGGTGATAGATAAAAAAAGTGGTTATTATGTTAAAAGATACTGCAAAAAGTATTTGTCACAGTAAATTTTTACTGTATATCACTTTTGAAAATAACATTTTTTCAAAAAATTATTCCAAAGATAATTATTGTTCTATTTTGCCACATTTTTATCAACAAAAGCAGAATTAAATGTAGTTTACCCCTATAATTTCAACATAATTTTATAATATAAGAATGTTAAGGGTTAGGTAATTTAATGCAATACTGAATTTCGAATGTCAAAAACAAAACATAATGAGAGTACTTTAAAGACAACTGATCAAGTTTTTGCTAAGATCATGAAGACATGTTTAAAAAAAAAAAAGAAATAACTACAAAAATTACATACATTATTACTTTTTGTATATAAATTTGATTAAAAATCAGACTAAAATTGACCTAAGGATAATATTTTTAAAAATTATTTGAAATGAAATACATGTTAAAAATATCAATGACAAATACTTGTTGCATGTCTCTGTCAATGACTTTTTTTTTACTCCTATCCTTTAGTCAACAAATTATATCTAAATAAGTTATTAATATTTTTTTAGCTGAGTAATGACAAGGGGTTGTATTCAGTTTTTAGTTTTAAGAAGAATTTTAATTTATTTAATGAGCAATTTGTTTTTTTGTTTCTGAGCATTATCCCACATTCTCTATATTCCACTACCTTGAAATTATAAAATTAGTTTTAGTTCAATGAAATACAGGTCAAGTGTTGGAGTTCAATGAAATACAGGTCAAGTGTTGGAGTTATGCCTCTTTTATTATATTAAAAAATCATGCTTTATTGGATTCTCCTGGTTCTGTCATTTCATTTGACTTAAAATTTAAAATTAAATAAATAAAATGCAGACCAAGTTTGATTTTGGTAATTATACCCCCACTCCACCGGAGGGGGTATACTGTTTTACCTCTGTCCATCCGTCCCAAGATATTTTTCGTTGCATTTTTCTCAGCAACTATTGGTGGCAGAAATCTGATATTTGGTCACAAGCTTCATATAGGTATGCCATATTGTGGGAAGGGTGTTTGGACCCGTCAGATTCCTACATCCTGTTTGCCGACTTAGTTGGTTTTTATACACATTGAACATATATGCAGGGGTATCATTAGTGAGCAATAGCTCACAGTTCATCTTGTTTTATTTGATTTATGACATATTAGCTTCTAAAAAAAAAAAAGTTTCTACATTATATTTTGACTATTTTTTTTAATTTATTTTCAGTGGTTATAATTACATTTATTATGAGGGGCTGTCATGGTTATGATTGTATGGTAATTAGATTTACAACTACCCATGCAATCAGTGCCTATCACCAATAAAGTTCTGAGTTCGAACCCTGTTCATGGTGAGGTGTACTCGGTACAACATTATGTGATAAAGTTTGTCAGTGACCTGCGACAGGTCGGTGGTTTTCTCAGGATACTCCGATTTCCTCCACCAATAAACCTGACGACAACGATATAACTGAAATATTGTTGAATGTGGCATTAAACACCATAAACCAACCAACCAATCTTTTAATTTGAAGGTTTGTGAATGTAGAGAATTTAAGAGATTTATTAATCAATGTCTCCTGTGTAAATTAGGAAGTGCTTGTGTTGCTCATCTAGTCATCTTAGTTTGGGTTTTTGTTTTACATTAACATATAGTCCTTATTTATGTATATATGATATTATATGTTGTAGTTGGGTATTAAAGTTTGATATTTCATTGTTGAAAAAAACAAATTGTATATTTACCACATTTTTTATGACTATAGGTCAGGTATTTTTTTTAATTTTAATTTTTTTAAATTCAAATTTGATATTCATTACAAATCTGTGAAGTTAAACCTGTATTAAGATGTCACTTTTGGATAAAATATAAAGTGGCATTTTTTTTTAGACATGTGACCTCTTAAAAGAGGTTCAATTCATGCAAAATTTTCTATGACTGCTAAGTAGAGGTGACCACTTGGACAAGTTTGACTATATAATGTAGCAATTTAACCTATAGTCCACATTGACTTATAGTTCAGGATATACTATATAATTATGAAAATGTTATGAATAAATTGCTAGATTCCAATTTTAACCTCTAAAGAATATTGTTTATTACCACATAAGCAGTAATACTACTTTCAAAGAATGATATTTAGTATCAACGAATTGACTGATACTGAATGAAAATTATCAGTCATTGTGATATCAAACACATAATGATGTTACTAATAAAAACAATGAAGTTAGTTTTGAAGGTCTTGACATACATCATCACAGCTCGTCCCATCAGACTCCCTGTGATACTAACAATAATGTCCGTCTTGACCTTCAAAACTCATATTATTCTTTATGTACATACATTTTGTATATGTAAAAAAAAAAAAAAAATCAAGCCTTCCATGTTTTTGGGGGGGATTTTTAACCTACGATTATTATTGCAATGTTTTAGAAATCGCACCAAATAATGTTTTGTTCTTGTTAATTATATGATGTTGATTAATTAACGAGGATAACTTGTTAATTTTTTAATTATTATATTTCAAATGACATTATATTTAATAAAATATAAATAAAAAAAATTAAGAAATAAAGTTGTTGTTTTAAATAGTGATTGGGGTACACTGTGTAAAGAGACAAGTGACCTTATGTGTAATATTTCATTCTGATTCAATCGCAAGCTGCATCAGCAGAGTAATGATTGTAGTAGATGGTGCGTTTGAGCATGTTAGGCCAAACAAAAGAATATAAAATTGGTATTTGATACTTTTATACCGCTAACTACACACTTTTAAGGAGTAAGAACAGAGACTGGTCAGCTCAGAATCAAGATAATATGTCCGAGTGAAGCGACATGTCTACCTGGCTGTTGTTACTATGAGCTAACATTCTAAAGATCCAATGCAAGATTGTCTAGTACAAAGCAGACATTTGACTTTCCCTATAGGATCTTACATTTAACTTAGAAAAAGGATCATACAATGATGACTCATGTACAGTCTCAGTATTATCATTGTGAAATATTTTATTTTAATTAGAGTCCTATGTTAACTATGCACCAAGGTAGTGACCATTGTCAGTTTTTACAATCTACATAAACTCCACCAACTTTCTAAAAGACCATCTAATGATCATTAATGTACAGTTTAGGTTTCAGACAACAGGGGCCCGGGTGGCTCAATGAGTTAGGTCGTTGGATCTAACAACTCATACATGCCTATCACCAATACGACGTTGGTTCGCGCCCGGCTTTGTAAATTACAAAAAAGGGTGCACTCGACTCGCAGCCGCAAGTAATAAAGTTCACCAGTTGCTTGCCCATGATTCTCTCCGGCTTCCTCCACCACTAAAACTGGTCGCCATGATATAGCTGAAATATTGTTGAAAGTGGCGTTAAAACACAAAAAATCAATCAAATCTTCTGACAACAAGAGAAGAAGGCATTTGTTACAGACAATACAATGTACAAAAGAAAAAAGTCATAATAATAATCTGTAAAACACTACACAGAAAACTAAAGATTGAGCAATATGAACCAGACAAAAGCTGTGGGTGAATTCAGATATTTAGGAAATGCTAAATGACAGAAATATATTTATGATGCTACAATATGTTTAAGGAACTATCAACCAGGGGACGCAGTATGGTATCTCCATGAACAAAGGTAATGTGTCTGTACCAAATTACAAACGCTGTATATGGTTCCATGCGTTATTCTGAAGAAATGCAAGGATCTCGTCTATGGCCTGCAGATCAGTGAAGATGGTCCAATTCACAATTCAAATAATGACAAACTGAAGCCCTAACAAGGTCAATATTATCCAAAGACATTATACATATGACAAAAACAATAGTTAAATTTAAATGCATTGTCGGTTATGTTATAATTCAGATTGTAAAACCACTGGCCAACCTCTGGATTGGTGATATGTAGCCAGACTTGGTTAACCTCTGAATTGGTGATATGTCACCACTGGATTGGTGATATGTAGCCAGACATGGTTAATCTCTGAATTGGCGATATGTAACCACTGACCTGGTTTACCTCTGGATTGGTGATATGTAACCACTGACCTGATTAATCTCTGAATTGGTGATATGTAACCACTGACCTGGTTAAACCAGACACATCCGATCAGCCTGATCGGGAGACATGCACATTAAAATGTCATTATTTATAGTGAAGTGGGCTGGGAGTTACTGATAGACAACAGCTGATAATGGTAAACATAAACATAATGACATGGATGAGGACTCTTACGTGAATATATAAACACATCAAACACATAGAATTAGATTTCTAAATTGTCATACTTAAAATGTTACATCTTTAACATCTGAATTGGTCATATGTAACCACTGGTCTATTTAACCTCTGAAGTGGTGATATGTAGCCACTGACTGGTTAATATCTGAATTGGTGACATATAATCACTGGCCTGGTTAACCTCTGAATTGGTGATATGTAATGACTGACTGGTTAACATCTGAATTGGTGACGTATAACCACTGACCTGGTTAACCTCTGAAGTGGTAATATGTAACCACTGACTTGATTAACCTCTGGATTGGTGATATATAACCACTGACCTGGTTAACCTCTGAATTGGTATCATGTAACCACTGACCTGCGTAACCTCTGAATTGGTGACATGTAAACACTGGCCTGGTCAACCTCTGATTTGGTGACATGTAACCACTGACCTGGTTCATCTCTGATTTGATGACATGTAACCACTGACTTGGTTAACTTCTGCAGTGGTGATATATAACCACTGAGCTGGTTAACATCTGATTTGGTGACATGTAAACACTGACCTGGTTCACCTCTGATATGGCAACATGTAACCACTGACCTGGTTCACCTCTGATTTGGTGACATGTAACTACTGACCTGGTTAACCTCTGGATTGGTGATATGTAACTATTGACCTGGTTAACCTATGAAGTGGTGATATATAAACACTGGCCTGATTAACCTCTGATTTGGTGACATGTAACCACTCAACTGGTTAACCTCTGGATTGGCAATATGTAACCACTGACCTGATTAACCTCTGGATTGGTGATATGTAACTTCACATCACAAACTTCGTTACTGGATAAAGGAATCCACCTCTCTAAATTGAAGTTGTATCTATGGTGCTCATTCTTCACCTCAAGAATATTGTGGATTGTGTTGCTACTTCTGGTGATGTCCTATTGAACTTAAATTGTGTTTTCTTTGCTTTTGGAAATGAATAAATTATCACAAAATGTGTGCTTCCATATTTCACCTAGGATCGAATTTCTACAAATGAATGCTTTTACTGCAATATATCTTTATACACTGATGCGGTATTGCACCAATGAGAAAATGCTGTCAGGATACCTGATTGACAATTGGGTGGAGTTAACTTTAAGTATCTAGATAATTTAACGGCAGCGACGAAAACAGTACACTTATAAGTTCTCCTGCAGAGAGGTGAACGTTAAATGATCAATTTGGCATGACATTTATAAGAAGTGTTTGCATAATTATATAATTATATGGATCATTATCGTCAATATCTTTGAAAAAGCACATGATTATTTTTACCAAAATGGTGCAATGGATTTTACACTCTTTTATGCGTGTCCTTATGTTGACTTGTTCCATAATGGCGATATGGGTGTATGAGTGCGGCGGGCTTTCCGTAGTCTGATTTGTTGTCTAATGACGATGGTCCTGTATGAGGACACACTGGTGTCCTGAATCTGACGTATTCCATATCGGCACTGGACCTGTATCAGTACGTCTGGATGTTCTTGGGCCAACTGTCTTCCTAATGGCGTCATGTTGGGTGTTATCATCATTTTGAGTCTGTCGTTGCCCGCGAACTTTCTCATTTTAGTCTTCTTCTCAGAAATTGGTCCTTTCCAATGTTTGTTGATTTCCCTGATTGAACATCCACCAGAGAAAAATAGGCCCAAATGGACAAAATAGGATGTGTCCATATATACATGGGTACAAGTAATTTATTGTTCATCTTTTTTATAATAATTTATTTAGAAAAATGTTTTACTTGTTTATCTTGCATATCTTAGTGATTCTATACAAGAACATTATGCCAAACAAGAAGCTAACATGGGAAGAAGAAAAACAAATCAGAAGACTCTGAAATAGACAAATGTTGTCCAACATAACATATCAAATATTTCTAAGTGCCAATTAAAAAGAGCGAATATAGTCAATCATTTATTACATAGAACTGTCCGTAATACTATATAAAACAGAAACCACATTGAGGTTGAACATCAAAATTTAAATGCAGCATCAAACCATTGTCCTGACATAAAAAAAAACAATAAGATGTGATAAATATGACATAGTAAATTCCTATAATCCGTTTATTTCAATATCACCAAAGACATCTGAAGACATGTTCACAGAAATAGACTTAACCCAACCTAAACACATTTGCTCATCTCTTGCTTTGCCCCAAGCATGACATAAGCACCACCAAAGAAAGTTGAAAACATTATTCACAGATTAGACTTTACACAACCTGAACATATTTTCTTATCTCTTGATTTGCCTCAAGCATGACATTACCATCACCAAAGAAAGTTGAAGACATGTTCAAAGAAATAGACTTTACACAACCTGAACACATTTTCTTATCTCTTACCTCAAGGATGACATTAACACCACCAAAGAAAGTTGAAGACATGTTCACAGAAATATACTTTACACAACCTGAGCACATTTTCTTATCTCTTGACTCAAGCATGACATAAACACCACTAAATAAAGTTGAAGACATGTTCACAGATTTAGACTTTACACAACCTGAATACATCTTATCTTTTACATTGCCTCAAGGATGACATAAACACCACCAAAGAAAGTTGAAGACATGTTCACAGATTTAGACTTTACACAACCTGAACACATCTTATCTTTTACATTGCCTCAAGGATGACATTAACACCTACACTACAAAACGTTAATTCTTTTGAAATTACAAAAGGTCTTCAACGTACAAGAGTAACACTTTCTTTTATGCGTGTCCTCATGTTGACTTGTTCCATAATGGCGATATTGGTGTATGCGTGCGGCGGCTTTCCGTAGTCTGATTTGTTGCCTAATGACGATGGGCCTGTATGAGGACACGTGGGTGTCCTCAAGCTGCCGTGTTCCATATTGGCACTGGACCTGTATCATTACGTCTGGATGTTCCTGGGCCAACTTGTTTCCTAATGGCATCATGTTGGGTATTATCATTAATTTGTGTCTGTCGTCGCCCGCGAACTTTCTCATTTTAGTCTTCTTCTCAGAAATTGGTCCTTTCCATTTGTTTATGTTGTTTTCCCTGATTGGACATCCACCAGAGAAAAATAGGCCCAAATGGACAAAATAGAATGTGTCCATATATAGATAGGTACTAGTAATTTATTGTTCATCTTTTTTTATAATAATTTAGTTAGAAAAATGTTTTACTTGTTTATCTTGCATATCTTAGTGAATCCATACAAGAAAATTATTGTGATGCAGATCTATTAATTGCTATTGTCAATAATATTCTTGTATTCATTATTCCAAACAAAAAGCTAACATGGGAAAGAAAAGAAAATTAGAAGACTCTACAATACAGACAAATGTTGTCCAACATAACAAATCAAATATTTCTAAGTGCCAATTAAAAAGAGCGAATATAGTCAATCAGTTATTACATAGAACTGTCTGTAATACTATGAAACACATAAACCGCATTGAAGTTGAACATCAAAAGATAAATGCAGCATTAAACCATTGTCCTGACATAAAAAAACCAAGATGTGATAAATATGACATATTAAATTCCTATAATCCATTCATTTCAATATCACCAAAGAAAGCTGAAGACATGTTCACAGAAATAGACCTAACCCAAGCTAAACACATGTTCTCATCTCTTGCCTTGCCTCAAGCATGACATAAGCACCACCAAAGAAAGATGAAGACATGTTCACAGATTTAGACTTTACACAACCTGAACACATTTTCTCATCTCTTGCCTCAAGCATGACATTAACATCACCACAGAAAGTTGAAGACATGTTCACAGATTTAGACTTCTCACAACCTGAACACATTTTCTCATCTCTTGCCTCAAGCATGACATTAACATCACCAAAGAAAGTTGAAGACATGTTCACAGATTAAGACTTTATACAACCTGAACACATTTTCTCATCTCTTGCCTCAAGCATGACATTAACATCACCAAAGAAAGTTGAAGACATGTTCACAGAAATAGATTTTACACAACCTGAACACATCTCATCTTTTACATTGCCTCGAGCATGACATTAGCATCACCAAAGAAAGTTGAAGACATGTTCAAAGAAATAGACTTTACACAACCTGAACACATCTCATCTTTTACATTGCCTCAAGGACGACATAAACACCACCAACGAAAGTTGAAGACATGTTCACAGATTTAGACTTTACACAACCTGAACACATTTCATCTTTTACATTGCCTCAAGGATGACATTAACACCACCACTACGATACGTTAATTCTTTTGAAGCTACAAAAGTTCCTCAACGTACAAGAAGAGTAACACTTTCCATACATAGTCTTTCCTTATTAATACCTAACTCAGAGAGCATACATATCTGCAACCTATGTTGGGCCAAGGGAATCATCATCCTGTCAAAATCATTTGTCCATAAACAGACTACCAAATCTTATGAGGCTTCTTAATGTAGGCTGTGTGCTACAATGAACAACATATTTACATATTAACCAGTGATGGATTTGGTAACTGCTTATTCCTCAGAATAAGTATCATAAATATATTACATCTTCAAATTGCCGTTATTGAGAACTCAAGAGAGTTTCTGCTGGTCGTGTAGGACAAAACCAATATACACCTTGTCCAGAGATCTCGTTTTAAAAGTGCCTCGTTTTGTAACACGCCATGCTTCTGGTGCGTTAACGGTAATTTGTTGTAGCTTTTGATGAGCTGTTAACTAGGAGAGATCGCAAGGTAGAATGGTTCTACCCTATCCACTGCATGCAGCTTTCCTTTTTTGTGGGAATCAAAATATCTGTTGAAATGTCAGACCCGTTACCATCAAAGATGTATATGGTTTGGAATACTGCTCCACTTGATGTCACGTTTAAAAAAACACCAATTATTTGGGCTGAAGTGATATATCATCTCAAGGTAGACTTCTTAAATTCCTAAAAATGAAGGCAAGTCAATAACAACCTGTAATAAGTCCCATGTTTGTATAAAGTTGTATAGAAAAAAGGTAATCTTCTTCTATTTCTTTTTTTTTAATTTCAATCTAAATAGACCTTCCACGCCTGGTGATTAGGCTTAATAGATTCGTCCCCATTGACTTGTTTTCAGAAAAAAATAGTTACTCGTACAATAGAAATTACATTGGATATATTTTAATCCGTCAGCAGTTAGACACCATAAAAGGGAACTTCATGAATTATTTTCTTGATTTAAATCACTTTCTTTCTCTTTATCATGCATAATTTACCAAGCGAATGTAATGATATTGACGTAAGTATTCAAGTGGTGGAAGTCTTCTGTTAAAAGATTTGATCTACTTTTATGATATCTTTAAGATCAAAAGTAGTATTGTGTTTTAGTTAAACAATTATTTGGCGTAACCAAAAAGCTAGTTGTAAAAACAATATCAGGAATTTAGACGTTGATAAAACTTCTTGAACGTCTTATGATCCTTTTACAAGGTCATAGTTGCTCGGATAATAAATGTTAACTCATATATTACAAAAACAACAACACGTAAAGTGCTGTTTGTTTATTTTATAACTAAAATCCAATTTATTGTCCACTCATTTATTTGTTCGCTAATTGGTGTTTACATACAGGGCTCACTATAAGAGAAAATATTATCTATAGTATACATTTTAAATTTATTTAAACATTTATTTGGACTACTTTTCGGAGTAATAGAAATAAATATGTTTTCGACTTTTATGACATATGAAAATATTTGTAGAAATAATGTGTAAAATGTGTTCTGTTCATTTGTTTGTTCTCTTTATTTCTGTGAAGACATGTGGTGGTTTTAACTGAAGCAAATCCGAAGAGTGTTTTCATTGTTTGTGTATTATTGTGTGATCGCCTAGATATATATGATAGAGAAGGGCCGTAGTGGTCGTAGTTGGATTTCTATCTACCTGTGCAATCAGTGCTTATCACAAATAAAGCTGTGAGTTCGCACCCCATTCATGGCGAGGTGTACTCGATACAATATTATGTGATCAAGTTTGTCAGTAGCTTGCGACAGGTGGGTGGTTTTCTCCTGTTTCCTTCACCAATAAAATTGACCGCCATGACATAACTGAAATATTGTTGATAGTGGCGTTAAACCTATATATTATGTAGGGATTGGAGTCGCAATAACCGGTTTTAGCTCTACAATAATACTGTGTTTATCCTAAACCAGGACTATCCTTCTCCTTTCTTAATACATAATTTTGAGGATTGACAGAGGAGAGTTTCCTAACTTTGTAAACAAAAACACAACAAAACAAATATTGCAATATGCATTGTTGGTAGATGTAGTGATGGCCAATATAAAACTATTGACATACCCTCTTATGAAATCTTTGTGATGATTATTAAATTTAATCCTCAAGCTTGTAAATTGGTACCTTTTATATATTTTTTTTAATAATAGGATAAAAGTCCCTTTGAATTTATTGTCTCCCACTATTGTCATTTTAGCGTATGGAATCTTGAGAAGTGGTTTTTGTTGTTGTTAGATATATTATTGAACGTTGTTATTTTTTTTTTATTCTATAAGCTCATTTTGAAATTATGGATATTTTTATTTAGTTAGGCTAAACTGATCAAGGATATATTATGTGCCGTTTTACATCTAAATATGACCTTTTAGGACCTTACATGATTTTCAGTGCCTGTGTTGTCTTAATATATTTTTAATACGACCAAGTTCAATATATCCAAGCTGCCCATTTTGAAGTAAATACGAAAACTACATAAAAAGCACACACGAATCAAATGACATACATTGCAACTGAATTTTCTTTACGGCCTCTTATCCAAAAATGCAGATGCCGTTCGATAAATTGACGACCAACTTCCTAAATTAGAAAAAAAAAACATTACTACAAATTCAAACTGGACAAAAAGTAAGAGAGACACAGGATAAAATAAAGTTGATTCAAACCTTTTACTTATATTTTTGAGAAAGTACATTGTCGCTCCAACAAAAATTTAAAACATTCCTTTCTCGACTGCAAGACATTTTCTCAGTAATTTCAGATATAGTATCTAGTCACTGTTCCTTTCCCATTGAAAACAGGGATTCTGTTAATTTATGTAACAATGTCACTAGCACATTCTTGGAGAAATCTCCACCATGTTCAAGAAATGGAAAACAAAGTCCAAAATATTGTCTCCAATTGCTGAAAGAAATCTCGGAGTCGACATATCCAAATCATTTTCAAAGACAATGAAATTGACAAACCAAATGTCAATAGGAAAAGGGGAATACAAAGACTAAAAGCAAGAAAAAGACATGACAAAAATAGTAAAACAAATGGAATCAAACGACACTGATGTCCTAAATATTCTCGCCTCTGGTATATCTTTTGACCAATATGAATGGGATAGACTTTTTACATTCAATATCAGTACGTACTGAGGAGGCAGAAAATTTAATGATAAAACGCTACAAGGAAAAAGATGGTTTAGTCAAAGAAAAAACATCATGGAAATTTCTCTGGATATATATATTTGAAAAAGAGACCTTTTGCAGGATATACAATCATAAACACCAGCAAAATTAGCAAAGTGTGGCCAGGAAATATCAAATAAAAACTAAAAAATGTGTTTTCCCGCTGAACGGTGTCAAATTCTCAAAGAATTTGCTTAAGAAAATGGCATAAATACCAACCATTTCAACAATCATGTAAGAGTCAGTGGACGAAACCATCCCCATCGTGTAAGGCGTGCCAAGAAAAAGAGTAACAAGCAAAATATCAATACCATCATATAGAAATTCAAAACATGCTAAGGAAATAGCCCAAGAAAAGTCAGAATTGGTGATTTCAATATTGGAAGAAAAATAGTTCCAACAACAATTACAACTAATATAATTGACAAAACCGGTAAAAAAGAATTGAAGGCAGCAACAAGCAGCTAACTATCACCTCAAATCAATTATCTCCTCCCCACCAACTTCTTGTGGTATCTTCACCTTTTCTTGTTGCTGGCATGAATGAAACTGAGCCGGTACTTTCAAATTCAAGTCCTGCCCCTTTTATTCATATTGCCGAATGTAAAAAAATACAAATGCTTGCTAATTATTGTTTGTTTCTATGAATTTACCAAGGACATTACTTCGTAGTTACTATTTTTATCATAATATGCATGTAATTATAAAAATACAAAAAAAATGTAATCAATATGACAGTGTATATGTATATATATATTTGTTTACCAATATCGTACGAGGCTGTAAAAACAACAAGCACATCGTCAATAAAATATTACATTGTCACAATTTATTTTGCAAAGAAAAGGACAACCTTCACATCACTGCGCGATTCGCACTAAACTGTCATGTACATGCTATTGCAAAAGCGAATTATCCGAGAAAGTGATTGGACGAAAATCTGTTGAAATTAAATTTTGTTTATTAACATGAACTTTTGCGTGGTGGAACTACTTTTTTGGGTAACCAGTGTAAACAATATGGCAGACGCTGACCGGAAACTACGATAGTTTCCTATTGAAAGCCAGCCTGAAATCAGGTTAATAATTAAAATAAAAAGTTATCTTTTGCCTATATCTTTCATAAAATAAAATTGAGCAATCCAAAAAAACAAAAGTTATTTAAGAACCTCCTCCCTTTTCCAATCATCTCCTATTATTGCTGTTCACATTAATTATCATTGACATAGCATTGAACATATCAGCGTCAGATACACCCCTGTAACATTCGAACTACAATTACCAGAGGATGATGAGATGGACCATCAGCAAGTGCTTGACTTATTTGAGGCGTTGCAAAATGATATTGAGGTTTTGATGATATATTACTTGAAACAGTTAGGAAAATGGAGACTGAAGAACATGAACAATTGTCGGACAATGTGACAGCTTATCTAAATGAACAAACCCTCAATGATCAGTCTGATGAAAAACATAATGTGCCACAACCTTTAAAAACCACCAGAGTCTGAGCTTCCACAAGTACAACAACCAGTTATGACGTCATGTGGTTAGTGACATCATATTTGGATCGACAGACAGGCAAGCCATTACGGTAGCACGAGAGAGAACACTTGGTACGTGGTGGAAACATTTTGCTTAGTCGATTGTTGGGCAGATGATGAGATATAGGCGGACATGGAAAAGTCCCATAAAGAACACATACATTGTTGAATTTAATGTTATGTTATTATTTAATATTTCAACCGAACATAAAACATTTCAATTTACCGCAGAACTTTTAACATGAAAATATCGTGCAAATTGTTACCTTAACTGGTGACAATATCAACCAATTAGATGATGTGTAAACATATGAACATGTTTACATATGAACACGTGTTGATAGTTGAACATAATAAACAAATACACGTGCTCCAGAGTAACCTTCATAAATGCATATCATTATTTCAAAAGAGAAGGAAAGGTGAGTGCGAAAGATACAGTAAACCATCAGGGGTCAGTTGTTGAACTTGTAGTTAAACTAATCATATGATTAGCCCTAATTACATGATTAATTCCTAATCACATGATTAGCTAATACAATGATTAAATTATGTTGCTGAACTTTTTTTAATCAATGCATTAACTAATCATATGATTATCATTTAATCACTTGATTAGCAAGTGACTACCCAAAATGCAATTGGGCAAAGCACCTTGCCTTCCTGTTGTCTGCAGTTAAAATGGAGTTTAATCAGAATCAGAAAAAAGTGCCCAGGGCAAGAAAAGCGAATTTCTCGATGTTGGAGGAGTCAGTCCTGCAGAGAGAAGTGGAGAAACACTTTGATGTGTTAAGAGATAAACATTCGAACTCTGCAACAAATCTGGAGAAGGCCAGAATATGGAAAGAGGCTACATCTAAAATTAATGCTTTGGGTGTTGCACCCAGAAATGTTAAAGAAATAAAGGACAAATGGAGGAACTTGACATCAAAGGCCAAGTCCACTTTCAGTGAATACAGGAGGGAAATCAATATGACAGGTGGGGGTCCTGCTCCGAGGAAACCAACTTCCTCCGTGGAGAAAATAGTTAATATGATGCAGGACACAGCAAGCTTCGCTGGCATCGAAGGGGGTCTTCAGACGACAGGCTTCATAAATGAACAAAAAGGTATATAAAAAATGCTTCACATATTATTATGGAGATGTCAATTTATACCTTTCAAAGCTGCAAGTGAAAAAAAAAACCCAAACAAATAATAAATAATGTGTATACTGTATTGATAAATCCGTCAGTTTCTGTAGTATCTAAATTGATCGTCTGCTGTCTTTGTTTTTATTACACGGAATTCCCGAATGTTAAAAATACTTTCTAAATATATCCTCTGGTTAAGGTCGCAGGTGGATATGTCATGTATACAATGTTATTTGACCTCGTTTATCATAATCTGGGATGAACATCCATCTATCTTTCCAGGCATTAGATGCTAGAGTTGAAAAATTTCTTGTTTAACAGATATATATTTTAAGCCCAAACACAACCTATTGCAGGACGATCGATTTCATAAATTTAAAAAAACTCCCATATATTCCAAAAAGCAGCATCCGCCATATTTTAATTTAATCAAGTGATTAAGATTTAATACTGATATAGGAGGTGTTTTAGTTTAACCACATTTTAATCATATGATTAACTTTAATCACATGTTCAACAACAAACTAATTATGTGATTAGATTTAATCATATGATTAAGCAAATTTAACACAGTGTTAGTGCTAACGACAAGTTCAACAACGGACCCCAGATCAATAAAACTCGTTTGGAGTATATTTTTTAGTTGTTAATAATTCGGGTTTTTTTAAAATTATTTTCCTTAAAATTAATATTGTGCAATGTCGTTTTGTTTTAATTTAACATATTGCGAATTTGAAGTTCATGTTGTTCGGACAGTGAACCGTAGACACTATGTGATGGCCCCCTCAATAAGCCCTATTTATCGGTGCATGCGCACAAGCGCTTTCGCACAGCAACACTTTAGTATCACAAAATGGTAATACATTGCGTTGTTGATAAGTGCTCAAATCGGCACAACGGATTTTTGGTTTCATTTCCCCAAGGATTTGAAGAAGAGAAAGGGTTAAGTATGTTCGGCACATTTGTTGATGGATGGCAGTGATGAAAGTCTTTTCACGCAAAGAAAAGGTTCAATCAGTAAAGGAAAACCATAGGCTTGTAAGAGAAGTCTACTGCAGGTGAATAATTTGCCCCCACACCATTAATCAGGAAAAGTTGCTGTAGCATACACAATTTATAAGTACAATTGTAGATGAGATTTCAGAAGTTCAGCAACAAAATATAAGATTTCTGAATTTTTATATATGGTGGTCTTAGGTATTTATCAAAATTACCTTACGAGACCATATACACGAAGGGCCCTACCTAGTAGCTCACCCAGACTTTGTTTATATAGGGGGCCATTCAAGAATTTGACTCAATTCCATATAAATTTGGAAGATTTTTGACCTCATATCCCCTTGTATCCGTCACTGCTACAATTGTAGATGAGATTGCAGAAGTTCAGCAAAAAATATCAG
>MJUT01047296.1:746242-759270 GCA_002080005.1 Gigantidas platifrons
TGATCGTCTGCTGTCTTTGTTTTTATTACACGGAATTCCCGAATGTTAAAAATACTTTCTAAATATATCCTCTGGTTAAGGTCGCAGGTGGATATGTCATGTATACAATGTTATTTGACCTCGTTTATCATAATCTGGGATGAACATCCATCTATCTTTCCAGGCATTAGATGCTAGAGTTGAAAAATTTCTTGTTTAACAGATATATATTTTAAGCCCAAACACAACCTATTGCAGGACGATCGATTTCATAAATTTAAAAAAACTCCCATATATTCCAAAAAGCAGCATCCGCCATATTTTAATTTAATCAAGTGATTAAGATTTAATACTGGTATAGGAGGTGTTTTAGTTTAACCACATTTTAATCATATTATTAACTTTAATCACATGTTCAACAACAAACTAATTGTGTGATTAGATTTAATCATATGATTAAGCAAATTTAACACAGTGTTAGTGCTAACGACAAGTTCAACAACGGACCCCAGATCAATAAAACTGGTTTGGAGTATATTTTTTAGTTGTTAATAATTCGGGTTTTTTTAAATTATTTTCCTTAAAATTAATATTGTGCAATGTCGTTTTGTTTTAATTTAACATATTGCGAATTTGAAGTTCACGTTGTTCGGACAGTGAACCGTAGATACTATGTGATGGCCCCCTCAATAAGCCCTATTTATCGGTGCATGCGCACAAGCGCTTTCGCACAGCAACACTTTAGTATCACAAAATGGTAATACATTGCGTTGTTGATAAGTGCTCAAATCGGCACAACAGTGCTGCTAAAGAGAACGGAACCAGATTTTTTGTTTCATTTCCCCAAGGATTTGAAGAAGAGAAAGGGTTAAGTATGTTCGGCGCATTTGTTGATGGATGGCAGTGATGAAAGTCTTTTCACGCAAAGAAAAGGTCCAATCAGTAAAGGAAAACCATAGGCTTGTAAGAGAAGTCTACTGCAGGTGAATAATTTGCCCCCACACCATTAATCAAGAAAAGTTGCTGTGGCATACACAATTTATAAGTACAATTGTAGATGAGATTGCAGAAGTTCAGCAACAAAATATCAGATTTCTGAATTTTTATATATGGTGGTCTTAGGTATTTATCAAAATTACCTTACGAGACCATATACGAAGGGCCCTACCCAGTAGCTCACACAGACTTTGTTTATATAGGGGGCCATTCAAGAATTTGACTCAATTCCATATAAATTTGGAAGATTTTTGACCTCATATCCCCTTGTATCCGTCACTGCTACACACAAGTTTTTTTCCAATTCATTTAATATACAGATATTATTGACCAGTTTCACTTTAACAGATTCTTTGTTGCAAGCGGCTTAATTCCAAAGTATAAAACTTTTTCATAATAGTATCTCCAATTGCTGAGAGAAATGTCCGAGTCGACATATCCAAATCAATGAAATTGACAAACCAAATGTCAATAGGAAAAGGGGAAAACAAAGACTAAAAGCAAGAAAAAGACATGACAAAAATAGTAAAACAAATGGAATCAAACGACACTGATGTCCTAAATATTCTCGCCTCTGATAAATCTTTTGACCAATATGAATTGGATAGACTTTTTGCATTCAATATTGGTACTGAGGAGGCAGAAAATTTAATGATAAAACGCCACAAGGAAAAAGATGGTATATAAGGTATAGTCAAAGAAAAAAACATCATGGAAATTTCTCTGGATATGTATTTGAAAAAGAGAACTTTTGCAGGAAATATAATCATTAAAAGCAGCGAGTAAGGTGAATTGGAAAAATATGGCCAAGAAATATAAAATAAAAACGGTGTTTTCCCGCTGAACGGGGTCAAATTCTCAAATAATTTGCTAAAGAAAATGACATAAATACCAACCATTTCAGCAATCATGTAAGAGTCAGTGGCGCATTTGTTGATGGATGGCAGTGATGAAAGTCTTTTCACGCAAAGAAAAGTTTCAATCAGAAAAGGAAAACCATAGGCTTGTAAGAGAAGTCTACTGCAGGTGAATAATTTGCCCCCACACCATTAATCAAGAAAAGTTGCTGTGGGCATACACAATGTATAAGTACAATTGTAGATGAGATTGCAGAAGTTCAGCAAAAAATATCAGATTTCTGAAATTTTATATATGGTGGTCTTAGATATTTATCAAAATTACCTTACGAGACCATATACGAAGGGCCCTACCCAGTAGCTCACCCAGACTTTCTTTATATAGGGAGCCATCCAAGAATTTTACTCAATTCCATATAAATTTGAAAGATTTTTGACCTCATATCCCTTTGTCTCCGTCACTGCTACACAAAAGTTTTTTTCCAATTCATTTAATATACAGATACAATAGACCAATATCACTTTAAC
Source organism: Gigantidas platifrons (assembly GCA_002080005.1). NCBI lineage: Eukaryota > Metazoa > Mollusca > Bivalvia > Mytilida > Modiolidae > Gigantidas > Gigantidas platifrons. The sequence goes on from MJUT01047296.1 coordinate 748,603, forward strand.
CCATTCTTTGTTGCAAGCGGCTTAATTCCAAAGTTCAATCCGGGTGGTAAGCACTATTTAGACTATTTCATGGCAGTATGCTGAATTTCGACTACCGCTTCATTTTTAACATTTTCGTAGTTTTATTCAACAGTTACGCATGTATCCTGGTGATCAAATATACACCCTTGAAGAGCTTAGATGCTGGAGGGTCAAGAATCTGAGACAGTACTTTGACGATGAGAGATCTGATGAAAATAGGAACAAAGGAGGAGCTAGCAGCCTTATGCTTTTCAGCATGTAGGTTAAACTTGCCTTTGGTGCCATCATAGGATGATGTCTTAAGGGATAATAAGAGGTGCTACAACAAAATTTAGTGACTGGAATTTTAGACCACGGGGTTGGTAACAAATGATAATGTCTAGACTTGATAGATGAGGTATGTATTGTGTCAGAATGGTTTGTATTATTGTAATATTAGGACCTATCCTTCTGCAAGTTCTAAATATAATTTGAGATGTTGTACTTAGCATACATCTGAAACCATCCGCAGTAATATAGAGGCTATTACCTCTGTCTGCATGACAGAAGTTCTATTCCTAGCTGTGTATATCAGATGCTAAGGAAATTTTGAAAATAATTAGTTGGTATATATATTATATATGTAGTGCTATTTTGTGGGAATATGACACACAACCAAAATTAATATGTAGATGTTCATGTTTAATAGTTGTAATGCCTCTATATGTTAACATATGATAGTTGGAGGGATCATCATCAGGGGTTGATAATATACAATTAATGACTTTGGATGAGGTTAATACCACGATTTATCAATCCCAGAGATCTGATTATCACCGAAGTTAGTGACATTTGTGTTTTTTTCACTGTAATAGTCATCACAATTACTTTTTCTATATCATGACCAACTCTACAGGTGAAAAAAAATGAGGACTTTTATCTGCACTTGGTCCAATATCTCAGTTTTTGGTGGAGTCTGAGTTGCTTAATGATTTTAATTTTGTAGTCATATTCTAATTCTTAGAATTTCCTTAGTGGTTTTTTGTTTTTGTTTGTCATGTTGTCTTGCTACCTACGGCAGTACTACGAACGCACCTATTGACAGCACAACGGTTCCTTCGGCCTAAACTATACTATCCCCTCGATCTGCTGTTGACGATCTCGTATGATTCTTCATTTCTTATTATGCAAAAGAGAAAGTTTAGAAATCATTTGAAATGAACTCTTCAATCCAATCAGAGAATACATTTCAAAATAAGAAACCTGGACTTTTCCTTGTAACTATTTTTGGGTACACGCTACAGTGCTCAAAAGTAATGTTAACATCGCGTGCACTTTTGATCGGTGGTCATCACATTTTGAAATAGAGAGTGAAGTGGTGTTTTGTCCAATCAGAATCTAGGATATTTATAGTCATATAATAATGTAACATCTTAGATATTATTTTTCACTACTCCAATGCATTTTGCAATGATCCAATTTAATAATGTTATAGTTAATAACAATGCTTTATTGAAATTAAGATAAGAAGATAGTTGATGTAATGGCTGCTTACATCACCATTGCTTGTGACCTAAGAGAAAAACAAGTTGTATAACATATAATTTCACATCACTTGTAGTACATATAATTTCACATCCCATTCTACAGTACACAGATTTTTTTTTTTTTATTGTTTCAGGGGAGATGAGACCTGATTTCGGGAAAGTTGGTGAATTAACGTGTATTTTTTTTTATATTTATAACCAAGACAAAATGTACCCTTCATTGTGGCCTGGCTGTCACCAATGTTTTGTAGGGGAACTAATTATATTCTTCAGTGCGCTGTCTAGCTGCGGAACCGTAGCCCTTATGGTCCTTGGCCAGTTTTCTGATATTTGCGGACCATAGGGCTACGGATTTCACCCTATCAAAAACTTTCGAAAATGCGCGGTGAAAATTTTGCGCACCTGTTTTGCCAATTATTGTCATGAAATCAGGTCCGAGAACGATCAAACATATATGTATCGTTTCGTTAGATATTTATCTACATTCTTCTATACTTACTTACGTATTAATATTCATTTCCAGCTCGTTATCATAACAACTGTCTCGATATTACCACAATGACAAGATGGCGGGATCAGTTAATATCGAGACATTTGTTATGATAACGAGCTGAAAATGATTGTTAATAGGTAAGTAAGTATAGAGGAATGTAGATAAATATCTCACGAAGCGAAATATATATGTTTGATCGTTCTCGCACACGATTTCATGACAAAAATTTGCAAAAAATCGGTGCAACTTTTTCACCGAGCATTTTCGAAAGTTTTTGATAGGGTGAAATCCGTAGCCCTATGGTCCGCAAATATCAGAAAACTAGCCAAGGACCATAAGGGCTACGGTTCCGCAGCTATGTGCTGTCCAGATCTATGAAGTGGCGCCGACACTCTCTCATGGCTAATCATTTTCCGGAAAAAGATAGCTCTGGTAAGTTACCGAAACATAACCGATTTAACATGGCTAACTTTGTTGAAGGGGTGTGGTTTTCTTTGAAAGATGATATTATCGTTTGAACGTCACACGTTTGATACTTTACAATGAAATGAAATCAGGCGTGGAAATGATCGTGAAAACGTCTATAATAGATTCGCCTTAAAATTTACGTTTCCAATGCTTATTAAACTAATTCGCATCTGATAATGCAAATCGAAGTCGAATTACGTGTGAAAGCAGCATGGATTATTATTCTGCAAACACTGCCGCCAATAATTCAAATAATACGTAATATTGTAATCCTCATCTTTATTCTTTTTAAGAACTAAACCATCTAAAATATTTTTTCACTGGCCCCCTTACACGGGTGGTTTGTTACTGGACGTCAGGACATATATCAATGGTAATGAGATTGCCGATTGTCTCGCTAAGGAGGCTGCAAAAGAGACTGACCAACTGCCAACAACAGATGCGCATATCACCATCACAAAGCAGGACATAAAAAAGGCAGCCTAGGATCATGTTGTTTTGTTTGTTTGTTTGTTTGTTATGATGAAGTGGCAGAAACGTTGGGAACTAAGTGATAGAGGACGTTTCTATTACAATTATCACCAAAAACGTAAAACAGAAATGTAATCATGACTTTCCGGACAAATCATCAGCTACCATCATATATATACAACCTGAGATCAGGTTATGCGAAACTCAATGACTATTGCCACAAAATTAACATTACAGAAAGCCCAAACTGCTAGTGTGGTGAAAAAGAAACAGTGGAACATTTTATTCTTTACTGCGAACAGTATGAAGAGGCTAGAGAAAAACTTGTACGTGAACAGTTCTTACTGTCAGGTACCTTACATCTAGACTTGGAAATATTATTGACAGTGGGAAAACAAGAGGATGAAACATTAACTGAAACTGAACGAGCCCGGCTACTTACACAATATGTAAAGGAAACAAACCGTTTTAATTTAATTTATAATTCTCAGTGTCCACCTACCGAAAAATTAGTACAAGTGAGAAAAATACCGAGAGATATATTTTGTTTACACGCGAATACCGGAACTACGGAAAAAGTACAAGAGAGACAACCCAGTGTCAACAGCGACACCTACAGAATACATCTGACAGTCATTCTCAATTAAGTATGCCATTTCTGTGTGGCTACTTTGAAAAAAATGAATTATCTAAATATCCTCTAATTTTTGTGTTTCCTTTAAGAAAAATACATCAGTAACAAACCTGTAAAATTTCAATAGCATATCTTTTACCATTTTGAAATTGTGAGCATAGACGGAAGGGGACCATTTTTCCCTTTATTTTGTACAGGTTTCTTACGTTACATTATGCTTTAAGCGCGAGAATGTACAGCTAATTTTTGTATAATTATGTCGTTTGGTGTTTTTTGTAAAGTGCTGAGACTGCGGATGGATTGAAAATAATAATAATTTTATCCGACCGAGAAGATTTTAAACATCCGGTATCGTAGGAAACGGTAACGTTGGAAACATTTATGATGATTTGATGCAATGTTTTTTTTATATTTTACTCCAACTTCAAATAAATTATGTTTTTTATAAGAAGACTACATGCGTATAAAACCCGAATCGGCTTTGGAAATCAAAACCATACCATTAATGCAAAACGTGAGTATCGTAGAAAACATTCTTATTTTGTATTTAACTAAGTATCAGTAAAATCTATTCTTATTTTTAGGAGATGATTATGAATAGTCTATAGAGTATTCTCTGATTATTTTGATATAAAATCAATACGCAGCACTGTTAGCATAAATTATATTCGTGTGATTTTAATCTTTAATGCTTAGGAGAAAGTTTGTAACGTAGGAAACGTGCAAATCAGCGACAAAATAAAAAGGCAAAAATAAAGGAAACGTTATTGTGCAGTACCTGACTTATTATGAAACGTAAATAACTCCATCTCTGACAACAATTTAAATTCATTTTTTTCGGAATAATTCGGAAAATAAACGGCCATAAAGTTTGTGATATAGACTGGCGACATGTATATTTTTCTATTTTGGAGTCATTTGTCGGAGTATAAAATTTTAAATACCGATGTGGATACAAAAAGTTGTATTCGATTTTATCGAGAAGTATATATATATGGTCTTTCAGGAGACAATGGAGTCCTAAATACCACCCATCTTTACAAAAACTATTAGCGACACATGTTTTCCGGAATTGGCAGACTTAATTGAGAATGACAGAGAATACTACTACGTTACACACACGGATACTTGAACATCGCCTCGAGATAGGTTTATGCAGTTGTACAATTTTTAAAAAGGAAAACTAACAAAACCAAGTAGTTCACCGAAGGGCCCACATATCAGACTTCATTGTTAGGATACATTCATTGCGTGGAAACCCATCAGTTTTGCAAACACTTCTGTACAGTTAAAGTTCTGGGCAAGGATACCGTTCACACAAAACCCATTTAACTGTACAGAAGTGTTTGCAAAACTGACCGGTTTCCACGCAATGAATGTATGCTAACAATGAAGTCTGATATGTGGGCCCTTCGGTAAACTACTTGGTTTTGTTAGTTTCCTTTTTTTTTAATTGTACAACTGCACAAACCTACCTCGAGGCGATGTTCAAGTTACCGTGTGTGTGACGTAGCAAACCACCCGTGCATTATATTTTTGCAAATATTACTGTATAGAGACCACAAGTATATGTAAAAGTCTTACCTTTCTTATCAACAATGTAGATCTATGCCTAAGGTAAAACAATTAAAAAAAATAGCAAGCCAAAAACAAATCAGAGTCGAATGGACAGGCAAACGATACCCCACCCATCGTGCTGAACTGACGCGTTCGTGCAAGTGTTTTTCACATTGTGGATAACGTGTCTACCATTAAATACAACTGGGTACGCAGCGTTGCATGGTCCTAATCCTGAACTGTATACTTTATCACATATAACATTTGGTTATATTGGCATTATTGAATCATTATTGCCACCAAAACTTTAAATTGTTTGGTTTTCCAATCTTTCGATTTTGAGCGTACCCGATAAATCTTATGCCAAGAACGCGACGTGCGCACTAAAGTTGATAACTACGATTTTAATACTATCGTTCATTCACCTGTTCTCGATAAATATGCGCGTGAGAGTTTTGACATAAATCGAGAAAACGCACGTGTCTTCTGTTCGCCAGTATTTTACCTACGGAACACCACCTCGCTTCGCAAGAAGGGAACAATGGCTGTGCTACGTATCAAGGTATATATGAACATAATCTTTGTAGTCTCAGATATAAATGCACATTTTCTTATTTCAAAAATAACTCTTAAGTTCACCGGGTCATTGCTTAAAATATACGTTTGTGATGTAAGCTAAACTTTGCCGTCAATGAAGGTCAAGTACGTATACGTCATACAAAACCGCAAATATACAGGTGGCGCTGTTCAGGAAAAAAAGCATGGAACGCCGTTCGGGTCATACCTTATCAGTTTTATCTTCATATCAACGTTATTTCTTTATTGTGTAACCCCAATGGGACACTTTTTCAAACATGTTTAATTTTACATGTATGGTTGAAATCAATCAACTTGGTGTTCTCTATTATCTTAAATACATTTTTTTTATTTTTTTTCCCTGTAATTTTTATTAGTAAACATGCCCTCCATAATTGATTTTTCATCATTTTACACACTTATCGAGAACTGGTGTCGTGATACAGTGTCAGAAATAAGGTCATACACAAAAATCATGTTTTCTTCGTAACTTCTAGGAGTAGAACTTTTAGGTTTGGTAGAAATAAAGAACTAGTTTTGACAAACAAACAAAAACAATTTTGTAAAAATTTATTGTTTCAAAGGGACACACGGGGGAAATGTTTCTTACGCTATCGAGAACCGGCAACACCAGGATACCTCTGCTCATGGACTATTATTCCCCGAGGGTATCATCCGCCCCGTAGTCAGCGCTTCGACACTGATATGGTTTTTTATAAGATATATTACTGAAATTAACTGGTCTGAAATAATGTAACTATGTTGTTTAGTTCATTGGTTTTATAGCCCCCAAAACTTAATTTTTTTTAATGTTTTCCACGTATCTGATGAAGGTTATTCCAGAAAAGCGTAGTGTGCGCTAAATTTGATATCTATGTATTGATTTTTATTAAGTCTATATGAAAGATATCTGATGACCTTCTCCGTCATTTTTCTCTCTAAAAGTAAAGAGGAATATTGAATTCGAAAGTTAGATACAGCAATACCATATGGGTTCAATGACAAAATTGATAGTACCTGTAACCTATATATCTAGTTCCAGATGCAGTAATAAGAACGTGATTAACATTTTCGACAACACTTCTAGGTGTAAATGGAGTCATGAATGGCCATCATCAGAACACATAACCTAAACTACATGATGCATCTATAAATGGCTTCCTTCCGTTCATTCGAAATCCACTAGAGATGCAACATATTCAAACAAAGCTGTATTCCTTGCCACTTTCTAAGTGAAATTCTCTATATCTCCAGATACAGCTTATCTAAATACTTCAACTTTAAATAAATGCTTTGTATCCATGAAATCGGCAGTTTTAAAAGTGATAAACTTAATTGACTGGTATTTATGGCGAAAATAGTTTTACAAAATTAAATATATCTTGTTTGAAAAGGGGCACTGGATTGAACTTTTAAGAATGCCTCGGGGAAAAACATGGATATATAGTAGATAATGTCCTGTAATTTCGCCTTACAATGGACCACCAACGACCACTTCTATTATAATAAGTTTTTGCTCATTAAGAGTTGTTGCAAATTGTATTATAATTAAAATTCTCTTCTAAAATGTTTGTTTTCTAGCCATTCATTCGTGACAAAAACTTGAAAACCATTTAAAAAAATAAAAACAATTGTAATAACATGAACATTTTATGGCTTTCTAATATATGAACTAACTTTCCATTATCGACGTTTTATTAATATGTTAAGTTTATTTAAAGTATTTATTAATTTTTAGCCCAAACGACGTACACTTTGTTATCGACATTATTACATGAACGGTTGATCACATTGTACTAAACAATCCAAACTGTCTCTAAAATTGAAGTCGAGCCTTGATTTTAATCTTCAATGAAATGTTGTTTGTTTCAAATCAAACATAACCTGTCTTGCTATTGTGTAAATAAGTATCGGAATACACTAAAAAGAACAATAGTCAAATTAAAATTTGAATTTAGCATTTGTTTTAAGGTTGAAGTATAAATTACCTAAACAAATACAATTAAGTTTACGTGGAGGTCCGTGTAGTGGTGTCGTGTGACTCCTAATTAAGTTTACGTGGAGATCCGTGTAGTGGTGTCGTGTGACCCTTAATTAAGCTCCACCTTTAATACTTGTACCATCCGTGTGTAATCGACATCAAATACACTTAATAACGTTTAAACGAAATATACCAACAAATACTCGAACGTGATTTTGTGGTAGCGGTGAGAAGCTTTGAATTCACTACTATATGTTATCTAATGGAATACATGTAAATAATAGATAATTAAATATCCAGTTGATAAACAGTCACATGACAACAATGTGAACAATTTCAAATTACGGATATTATTTTTCTAAATTGCTCACGACAGGTGATAATAGTCTATGAAAAAAAATATGCTAAATTAATCCGCCTTAAGGTAATAAATTCATCTTCTCATTTTCCGTAAAATAATTACGTCGAGAAAATGGATTTTTGTTTAGTCTACTTCTTTTGAAGAAGCTTAACAAGATAAGATGATTATGTTGACCAGGTACTTGTTCGATTACTTTTTCAAAGGATAATTACAGCATATAATCTAGTAAAGGATATTATTAAATAAATCAAATCTAACCAGTTGGAATTCGACTCATCTGTTCATAATGGATACCAATGATTATGTTTTAACAGCGTTGCCTAGTTACGTTAGATATTCTAGACGTGAAATAGGAAAAGCTTCAAAGGAAGATAGAAGAGAATCTGCGTACAGTGGAATACGTCAGAAATTGAGCTCGGCCGTGATATCAGTTCCTTATGGAGGCGGACTAGATAATCTCAGACTAATTGGGAATTTAGATGATCACGAATTTCAAAATAGGTTTACATCTTATAAAAAACCTAAACGGACGAAAAATAGAAGCCGAAATGTGTCCGAAACTGAAACGGAGACGTTTATGAGTGAAGGTGATATGTCCCCTATTAAGACACGTCGTAAGAAATATTATGATCAATATTCACCGACAAAATTATCTTTTTCCGGGCGGAAACCTGCACGGATTGGATCCGAAACAAGCACCACTAGTACAGCAACTTCAAAGAGCAGAAGTACAATATATTCGACATCGGAACACGACGACGGTTACTGGGTAAAGAAACTGAAAGAGTTGGACGAAGTTAAAGAAAGATATTCGGATAACAGTGATTTCTTAACATCTTTGTATGGATATAAACTAAAAAAAGAGAAACACAAAAGCTCTAAAAAGAAGAAGAAATTAAAAGAGAAGCGCGACGACGAAAGCACACCGCAATCGATGGTTGATGACGTCACCAAACGTTTAATTTTACCACCGATACAACAGAAACCGCACGATGGCGGGAAAAGTACAAGAGAAAGTACACTAACAAACTTAAGTGACGAAAGCAACACTTCTACTATTGTTGCCAGTGGAGATAACGAAAATTCAAAAAGGAGGAAAGTTGAGTTTAATCTACAAAAAGCAAAACGAACGATAAAACTCCCACCTTTAGAAGGTGGCAAGCAGCATGAACTTCACGAACATCACAGAGTGAAAAATCCGAAACGTTCTATATTGAAGAAAATGGATAAAAATACTGAAACTGTTGTTAATTGTTTTCCGTCAAGAGCAAACCTAACACCTTCTTTGTGGCAAAAGCACGTGGAGAAACTAAAATCACCCATTCTGATCCCGTCGTCTGCTTCTCGAAGACAACAGGTAACATTCAAACGTAGTCCGTTCAATTTGACATACAAATGTAGTAAGGAGTTTGAAGCAGTTGCAACGAATTATGACACTGAAAGGAAACCTTCGTGTTTGACGGAATAATATTTACTTATTCTTTACATGTGCGTTGCCACCATCTTCATTTTTAACTCGTGTTTTTGGATATAATTTCGTGTTTTCGTGTGATATCATGACTAACTGTGCGTTCATACTTGTAAGTAATCATATTTATTATGTGCAATCAAATATACTGATATTAAAACCAAAATGATCAAAGGTTATGAATGTATGCTAAAGTATTATTAGATAGTATTTCGGAGTTACATGTGTTTTTCGGCTTTCTGAATTGTACGACTAGCATTATCGTCTGTACAGTAAGAAGGCAAACAAAAATACACACAAAAAACCCAGCTACATGTAAACGAACATGTAACTCAATATTGGCACAAATTTACCAAAGATAAAAATGGGACCTGTTATTATTGTTTGTACACGTGACCACTTGTATCATTGTTAATAAACCAGTCATGGAATACGTTTCATGTTTTTTTTGTTATTGTTTCCTCTTTAGTCGTGAAAAGAGAGTCTGGATTATAAATAACAAAGATTGATGAAAATCTCAATTATGTAGAATGGGCAGTTCTTAGTTTTAATTTTATCACTTTTACATAATACTGATGGTTGTTCGTTTAAATATACAGTTCTGTTTTTCTACAGTTTCAATATATTCATGTTTCTATTAGAATATTTTTTATCTGTAAATTTTTAACGTTCGATATATTTCTTATTTTACATAATTCATACTTGAAAATATACGTCGGGCATATTATTTTTGTTTTGTTTCTGTTCTCTAATCTTTGATGTTTAAATTGTTTTTCTAACTTTTTTGGGAAGGTCAAAATAAATACGTCAGATACAGAAATATCTGTTGGTGCCATTATAATGAATTGGGATACATTGACTACTGGACGTTAAACAACAATCAATCAAAAACATTTTAATGTGTGTTCTTTTTGAGTGGAAGGGAATCTGTGCAGCTTTTATATACAATATTAGTGTATTGTAGAAGAATATAGAAAATATTTGTATGAGGCTAAGGGACTGGGAGGAAAATGCGAGGCTTTAGCCGAGCATTTTCCCCCAGTTCCGTGCCGAATACAAATATTTTCTATATTCTTCTACAATACACTAATATTGTTTTTATCCTGCAATTT
>MJUT01047296.1:759526-774031 GCA_002080005.1 Gigantidas platifrons
TTTTTTATGAAATTATCTATGTATAAACTCCGGCAGCTCACTCACAAACTGAACATAACCAAGATGACGTCATCGACGTCATATGAAGACTTCCAGTTTGAAACGTAAAGATTAGACGTTATTTGGCTTCGTGTACGCTTCAAGTTTGATACAATTTAACTAAAATAAGTTTTCAAGGTAAGCTTTTTAATTACTTTTGTGTGTATTGTTGTAAATATGACATGTAGGATATCACATTTTCAAGATGGCAGATCTGTATGTTCTATTTATAACATGTGGCGTGTCTTGAAGCTGTATTTGTATATTATACAAAATACAGCACACCTGTATTCGACACATGTTATTTGCTTACTAGAGTGCTCATTGCAGGATAAAATTATTTATTTACATCGATATTGTTCTTTGAGATCCAATTGTCAGAGGAGTGTTGAAATCCTATTGATAGATTAAACCCTGCCACATTTTTAGCATGTCTCTAGCCATATACATGTATTTCTTAGTCTCAATTTTCGTTCAATGTAGGTTGAATGAATAAATCACTGTTTAAACGATCTTTTCTTAATCAAGGCCATATTAGGTACAGGTACGTGTATATGATCAAGGACATTGGTATATGTCCCTTCGGTTTTCTCTAACGTGTATTATTTGCATGCAATGCATAACAGAACACATATGCGGCCACTTGATTTTTGATCTATATTAAAGTATGTAGGTATTTATTATCAGTTATCTATACGAAAGTATTGAGTATGACTCAAAATACCGAGCCCAAGAAATATGTGCAGATTATTCAATATCTGGTAATGATTTATGGAAAAAAATAATCGAGGAGTATCCGAGGTGATAATTTTTCAGGCATTGGATAAAATGAATTTAGCCCACTTTTCTTTGTTGACTGGCAAAAGTATCAATTACTGCAATTACACAAAAGTAATTATGTAAAAGACTTTATACCAATTTTGGACATTTGTATGAATGAATGTTTGTGTTGGATAAGTTTTGTTAAGATGTAAAACCAGTGGGATGTTGAATATTACATGATTGCGTTGTTTGAATAATTCCAATTTCCACACACACACAACAACAACAACAACAAAAAACACCGCATCGGTGGCGTAATGGTTAGTGTGCTCGCCTTGAGTGCGGAAGATCGTGGATTCGAGCCCCGGTTGGGTCAAATCAAAGACTATTAAATTGGAATTTGTTGTTTCTCCGCTAAGCACGCAGCATTAAGGAGAAATAGCAAAGACTGGTTGGCTCGGAATCAGAATAATGTGTCCGAGTGGAGCGGCATATCTACCCGCGGATAGTTGTTTCAGTGTAGCTAGCACTATAATAATCCAACTCAGCGTGTTGGTCTAGATCAAAGCGGACCTCATCATCATCTTATTGAAAATTAACTTGTTCTCGCCATGATATATCGTTATCCCAAAATCGTATTATAATTCATATCATGCATGAATAACTAGAAGCAAAATATAGTCAATTGATAGAAGTAGTGGTAAGGTTGGCATTCGAAAAATCGTTTAACGACAGGGAAATATAATCATTTTTGTTCAGACATAACAAGACACCCCCCCTCCCACACACCTTAAAAAGGAAAAACAAAAATCTAAATGAAAGGTTTAAGGATACCAAAGGGGTAAATAGCAGGCGTGAATCAAGAGAGGTCAAATAATAAAATGGTCAATATAAAAAGCACACAAATGCAATCAATGGTCGATAAAATACTAAACAGACAATTAAAGATTAAACAACACGATCACCACTGATAACCGGAGATGAAATCGTGTGCTCTGGAATGATAACTGTTCCCGCTCTACTAGTTGCTCCCGTCTTCCTCATTCGTGACCGGGTTTGTAACAAGAGCAACACGACGGGTGCCACACGTGGAACTGGAAGCTTGATACCATTCCGGAGCACCTGAGTTGAGTTCACCCCGGGTTTAGTAGGTTTGGTGTTGCTTCATCTTTAGAGCAGTATTTTGCAGGTCACTGTTTTTCCTTTGGCCATTGTATGGTCTGTCCTTCTTTGATTTGGTATCTTCAAACGTGTCTCATTATTGTAAAAAATCCAATTATAAGACATGAAAGAAGAGGAAAAGGACGGTATTGTGTATAGGACAAACGGAAAATGTCCGTGGTCATCTGTAACACGAGTATGTCGTCATGATGGCGAACGTAAAACGTGCGAAGTTATGACTTGAACTACATTTTAATCATGTGCTTTTCATAGTATGTGATTTTTATAGGTTGTAGCCAGGTAATAACTTTGGTATTAGATGTTTATGGAATAACACTTCATTTGCAATGCCATTAAATGCATATTAGAATATACCAGGGTGTGAACGAAACAGATGTTTTCTTTTGTGTGACGCAAATTATATATCGATCTCCAGCAGTTTTAGTGAAAACAAAACAAGTCAAAAGTGGTAAGTAGGGAAAATGAGGAAATTCATCTCAGCTTGTTTGTTTGATGGTGTTTAACGCCACTTGCAACAATATTTCAGTTATATCATGGCAGTCAGTTTTATTGTTGGAGAAAACCGGAGGTCCCTGAGAATCACCACCGACCTGTCGCAAGTCACTGACAAACTCATCACATGTTTTACACCTCGCCCTGGCCGAGATTCGAAATCACAACATTAGTGGTGATAGGAACTGATTGCATACGTAGTTGTTAATTTAACTACCATGCGATCACGGTCAAGACGGCCCCTCTCAGATAGCCATATGCAATTGGAGAAACTATGAAGCGTATACAAAAAATAGGCCGATGTAGGATACAACTACTCCGGTAATGAAGCTCGGACGGAATATGAAAGAGTCCCACTGTTGTGAGAATGTCACATACTTGACGTAATATACAACTTGCAGCAGCTCACAAAGGAACAATGGAGTGGTCGCAGTTGGCAGTATATGCCGATGCTATTTTCTGAAGATCCGGTCACAGGTCGATCCCAGTGTCAATTTGTTGCCATCACGAATAAAGCTGAACTACTGCTCTCTTAGCTTTAACAACAAGCAGCAAGTGCTAATTTCTGTCGGCATTATGTGTCAACTTCCCGAGAGAAAACTTGTTATTTGTAAATTAAGCATTGATGCCTTTTTCAAATACAAAATATGCACTCAAACCTGTAATAACAATTACATATACTAAGTAAAATATGTGTGTATTAAAGAATCTTCATCATCAGTTCCCAGTGAATTTTATGTAATTTAGACCTACACGAAGAGGCCGTCTGTATCAAGACCACTTTCTCTCTCCCTTGAGTGACCTCTTAAGACAAGTGCAATTGTAGTTCAGGCAAAATTGGACTGTCGAAGGAGTCTGTTCAAATATTATACCGGTATAGTACCCCAATTGATATTTTGTTTTGTCTCTTTCTTATGTTAAATGTTATTTAAAATTCTTGTTTTTTTGTTCAAATGTAGGCTTGTTGTTTTTCTTGTCGATTTATAAATTAAAGATACATGTCAGATGATTACAAGAGGTATTATAACTTGTTTTTGACTGCACCAAAACGTAGTTGACTAGTCTGATGGACAGCCCTGGTTCTAAAAAAATCTAATCAGAACATAATAATTATTGGGATATGTTGGAATACGTGTGCAAAACCGTCTGCAAGGACAACTACAACATCTTGGTCCTTCAATGATAATACGAATAAACTTACTACAGAAGTTTCGTGAACATCAGATGTGGATGATAAAATTATAATGATCTACTTCAATGGTTGAGATCACCATCATTGAAATTCCCTCCTTAATATGTTAATCGTTTCAAAACGTTTGCGTTTTCAGCGCTCGAAACTATTCTATCTTGAAAATCAGCTATTGGATCATTTTTGTCTGAAGGATGGTGCACGCAGATATTACAAAACACCGATTTTAAGTAAAGTGAAGTTTATCGTGAGAAGACATTAGCCATTTTTTCCGACAACATATGTTAGTTAGGTTTGGGGGGATCGCTTCTACTTGCCACATTATTTGTACTCGCAAGAGCTTTCCATAACACAATAATATGGAACGATTCAAGGTTCGATGTTTTGACACTTATCCCAGATGTAGCAACAGTCTATTAGTAGTGGATGTTGGGGTCAGTCTCAAGACTATATTTTTCCACCCCGTCTTATACTCCTGTTTATGTATGAGATTTCCTATATGTGTCCTACATCGTGGTATTCGTGTGAGGAAGAACGTGCGTTTCCTAGTTATTCCAGACATGCGTCGTGTGCACTAAATTTCATGTCTTTATTCAGACGGAATATCAACTACCAAGTACTTTTTATTAAAAATATATCGAATATCTTTTTACACTAATTATATCGTGTACTTTTATTTTTCTTGGAATATTGAACAATATTTTTTAAAGTAATTTACAGCCATTACTTTGAGTATCAGGTGTATTATCGTTAGAAAATCATTAAATATAAAGTTTTATGTAAAATCAATTTACATTATAACATCTTAATGATGACAAAAGTCATTAAAACAATTCCTACCTAAGAATACTTTTAATGAAATAGAATTGTCATTAAATCCATCTTTGATATGCCTCGTACAGAAATGTAGGAACCCACAGTGTATAGATGTGATATCTAGATAACCCGCTCTAGTATGTATATGAATATATATTCCCTTTCTTAGCTCACTTAGCCTTTAACCTCTTATCGGCCGTCTTCGTCATTAACATTCCACAAAGGGTCGAATGGAACGATACATTTGTTCTGATCTGGCAAAACCATATGATTTAGTTTTAATTGCCTGGAAGAAAAACAATCTCCGAAACTACGTGTCCAAATAATGGTTAATTCTTGTGTCTGATTTGCTGAAACTTTCAAAAAATGTTTTGTCGATTAAACTATCAATTCAATTTTCCTGTAACTTGCTCCAAGTTGTGTTTATGAGGGCCTCTATAAAGATTCCTTGTTTCAATTTGATATGGGAAAAATGGCTGAACTGGAAAATTCTTGGCTTTGGTGCGTTTTAATTGCACAAAGAGATCTCCATCATTGGACATTTTTCTTTTTTTGAGGTTTTTTTGTTTGTTTCTACTCTGGAGCTACAAATCTAATTGTTTTGCAACTGGGTACAAATTATGTTTGTCAATAAACTTTAGAGAAAACCGAAGAGGTAATCCAAAGACAAAGACAACAGTTGGCACAATACACACAACATTAGAGCAATATGTCTATTCGATTCGTCCTACACAATCAGTGTTGACTACTTTCGGAACTGTTGTACATTTTCTTTCCCCTAATGTTCCCTCCGATGGTAATCCTTGTACATTGCAGGTATCTGTAGCATATTACAAGGCTTTGCCCAAAAAATCTATCTAAACATATTGTAAATAGAAAAGAATTTTCATATGAAAGAGTGTGACAAGTATTTTATGAACATATAAAAACTGTTATCAAAATAATAATAGGAATAATTTAATTAATTTCAGGGAAATTATATTATTCATGAATTGCTTTTGATGTCCTGCTCTTTTGTTTCATTATTAACACCATGGAGACAATATGTCGTATTATTTCTGGCAATAGCTACAAATATTCAACAGGTTCAAATCAAAATTAAAGAGAAAATACAAGATAATTGAATTAATGGTAGGTTAGGTTAGGGTGGTGGTGTTTAACGCCACGTCCTACAATATTTCAGTTATATCGTGACGATCAGTGCTATTGGTGGAGGAAACCGGAGAAAACCACGGACCTGCCACAAGTCACTGACAAACTTTATCACAGTATGTTGTATAGTGTACCACTCGCCAACAGCGGCATTCGAACTCGCAACTTTTGTAGTGATAGGCACTGATTACACAGGTAGCTGAAATTCCAACTCCCATGCGACCACGAGCACGACTGCCCCAAATTACAGGTGAGAAACATGTAAAGTTAGATCATGTTCAAGTTTATATACATTGTACAGCAAAATTCGTTTAAAACGAATTTACAGTTTTTACCAAAAATCGTTCATTTTAACGAAAACAAATTAAATTAATAAACGATTTCATTTATACAGTGTATTTATATTACATATATACATTATTATTGTAATTAGTCGGGTTCGTTCTGCAATGTAATTATATTTTATGACTTTTGGCTATTACAGCCCTTTACTGTGAAGTTTAGTTAATTGCAAA
Organism: Gigantidas platifrons; assembly: GCA_002080005.1. Taxonomy (NCBI): domain Eukaryota; kingdom Metazoa; phylum Mollusca; class Bivalvia; order Mytilida; family Modiolidae; genus Gigantidas; species Gigantidas platifrons. The sequence goes on from MJUT01047296.1 coordinate 765,674, forward strand.
CCTAATAATTCGTTATTCCTTTGAAATGGATTGATAATATATTTATATAATACTGTTGTCATGGTAACCATTCCTTATAGAGTGAATGATTATAAAATTAGAGACATGATTTTGCAAAGAAACCTCATTAGAAAAGAATTGCCATAAATAAACTACAGTATTGATTCTATTTAATTCTACATTCACCAGAAGAAGAAGAAGAAGAAATGGGATCATTTATAACACCTGGTAATCAAAGTAACAAACAATCAAAAGATATGTGTCGTGAGAACAATATGTATAATGTATCCACTTTTGTATCATTGTTTATGATCAGAAGACAAGAATACTTCATGTTATAATAGGAACAAGTTACAGGAAGTCTTAAGAGATAAAACAAGAGAAATGCATGACATCGTAAAAAAAATAATTTACAAACCAATTAAATATATCTGCCAGTATTGGTAAAATCGAGAGATAAACATATATAATTTCAAGAGATGTATATTTTAATAAAAGGCTCCCTATTGGAAACAGAAAATGTTATTCAAAACACTTCTAAAAAAACTAAATATTCAGCAAAACGAGCACGCCAAAAACGTGTTAACAAATCATGTTGGCGGCCATACAACTTAACCACTGGAAGCTCTTTGTGTAGTAGCTTCTTAGTTTACAGCAACCCTCTATCAACAACAATCAATTAATACTTTTGTGTGTTCGTATCACTCCTTTACTCCAATCTCCTCTTTTTATATGTCTTCAGGAGGTGTCGAGGTCGTGATCGTATGGTATTTGATTTACAACTACCTGTATAATCAGTGCCTATCACCACTAAAGTTATGAGTTCGAATTCAGTTCATGTTGAGGTGTACTCGATACAACATTATGTGATAATGTTTGTCAGTAACTTAAGACAGGTCGGTAGTTTTCTCCGGTCTACACCACTAATAAAACTGACCGCCACGATATAACTGAAATATTGTTGACAGTGGCATTAAGCACCATCTGTGGCATCACATCAAACCTATATGTCTTCAGAGATGTTACATCATGTATACTTCAAGAACGAACAGGTTTCTTTTAGCTTTTATTTATAAATGAAAAATTTAAAGACACCAATGGTGTAATTAGTGGTCGTAAATCAAAGGACAGACAATACGATGACCAAAAGAAAGGGACAGAAATAAAAATGCAATGGCCGACAAAATACTATACAGGAAATTACAGATTGAAGGCAGATGCTCTGGAAAGGTAGACAACTCTTGCTCACTATTGACACCCATTGTGTTACTGCCTTTTATGTATATATTAAGATATGTTATTATAACTAGATTAACACGACGGATGCCACTTTTGGAGCAGGAACTGCTTACCCTTCCGGAGTACCTGATTTCACCCCCGGTTTTTAGTGTGGTTCGTGTTACTCGATCTTTAGTTTTATGTGTATGTTTTGTAGATCTTTGTCCATTTATCCATTTTCATCTTGATTTGTGTGAATTCTGATTACCCCTTTGGTATCTTCAAGCTCTTCGTATATAAACATTTTACTATATAGATAGAAGAAACTGTATGTAAAGGACACCTTTTGTAAAAGAACACACAACATGAATCATCTGACAAATATATACAAGCTATTGGACTTATGGTTATTCACAATTTAAATTAAAATGTAGACATAATACATGTACATGTAATTTCATTACCAAAATATTTGCTATCTTGTCAAAATAACAAAGAATGAAATTTATATTTAATTCATGCATTTATATATACCAGATTCCTTTCCATATGAATGTTCACTTGCTAAACATCTTCAAGATGACTGATAAAAAACATCTTATCAGTTGAAAATCAATTTGATTGAAAAGTACATAGTCGATGAATATAGGATGATAAAAGGAGAAATCAATAACATATTAAATCATATATCAGGTCAATAATTATATTATATCATCATGCATATGTATCCTTGATCCACGGGGTATAGAATAGTCAAATATTATCCCTGAAGTGGGACACCCGGTAGCTGTGCGAGAGAAATCAAAACAACCCTTCCGATGCGAAATGTGTACTGGCTTCTTAGTGCATGTAAAGAAAAGATAATTGATTCCGAAGCAGCTCTTGTTGAGTAAGACTTTGTTGGGAGCCGTTGTTAGTGACGCGTTGCAAGGCACGTACGATCCAGTTCCATCTAGTTTTCTAAATGATGAATTCTTTGTACACTTGTTCTCATCATAAGTATAGCTTAACCTGGTCATTCGACGTTAATCAACATCCATCGTCGTATTTACCTTTTAGGTACCGGTAATCTGATTATATAGCTGCTATACTATAAAACAATGGTTCATTGACAGTAAAGACATCTCGAGTTATCTAGAAAGAAAATATTAAAATAGAGGGTCTACAAGGGATTTTGAGTTTATGGATTTCCTTAAAACATTTAAATATGTCATTATGAAGGTCCTTCTGTGGTAGGGTATTTGTAGTGAAGAAGAATGTATCTTTTTGTCAATGCTTAGTTCCCACTATGTGTTTGTCAGTACCAAATTTTGCTACTTTTCCAGTGGCAGTCAAAAGTTGTTAAATACCCCCACCCCCCAAAACCTCATTTGATGTTTAATTGTTGAATGTTGTTCTCGTACTGAATATGTATGAAATATTTGTCACTGAATGTTTAGCAACCACCAACCCTTTAATCCTATCGCAAAGGGTCGATCCCAACATTTTATTTTCTCAGAATTTGATGTCCAAAACAACCAAGAAAGCAAGTACTCCTCTGTACTGTAGTCTCGTTACAAATTGTAATAATTCGCTAGTTAACATAATTGTAATCATTTTTTTTATTGTCCCTTTTCTCTGCCATTATATTGTCCACGTTTTTCGATTGATAGTTTCTGGTTATGTAAGCGTACTTTCTTTCCGGTGTGTAGAATGTCCGGGTACGTAAATACCCTAGTATATTTCTACCTTGCACTAGTGTGTTTATTCCGTCAGAAGAAATACACGAGTGTATTTCTGTCGTGGAATTTCTACCCTAGTGTGTTTTATCCAAAAGGAAAGAATACACTCGTGGAAAGAATTCACTGGTGGAAAGAATACACTGGTGGAAAGAATTCACTGGTGGAAAGAATTCACTGGTGGAAAGAATACACTGTTACAGTTACCCCTTTGGCATCTTCAAACATTTCGTCATTTATATAAAAAAAATACAAACAAACAAACATAATCAAGGACTGGTTCAATTCTTCCTTGTAAATTAATGACTAGCCTTGTGAATTAGACCATATTAAACGTGATTAAATCAAGAAGACGATGCTAATGTTGTCTTATACTAGTCACGTATATTGATATAAACAGGTAAATAACAGGTGTAATTATCTTTGTTGTGCAATTCAATATTTGATTACATTTTAACGACGTATGGCCTTGATTAATTTAGATATATGAGGTCAACAAGCCCAGTTATATTAGGTTTCATTTTTCTTTGTTCTCACATCAATAGGAACCGAACAGAAATGACATTTAATTAAATTGTCATAATTTAAAACATTATGATATTGTTTAAATGTAGTCAATATATTGAATGTCTATTTGTTGTCATGAAATCAAATAAATTGTTGATATTTGTTTATAAAATATAGATACAACAGAGATTGATATACGAATACGAATACGAATACGAAAGCTTAATTTTGATTCGGGTTCATTAAAACATATAACATAAGCTCTGGTGAGCTTTTTACCGAATACACATATAACAAAAGCATTACATGAAGATACAGCATGCACAACATAAAACATTGATGTAGAATTACTTAACAACATAATAAGATAAGAAATGATTGGTATATTTAAAATAGTTTTATGATATAATAATAGTATAATTATAAATGATTATATAGTCGTGCTGCTCACTCTTTGGTTTTCTGTGTAGTGTTTTATAGATCGTTGTCATTTTTCTTTGACCATTGTATTGTCTGTCATTCTTTGTTATACGACTTCTGATTTCCCCCATTGGTCTCTTCAAACTGTTCTTAAAGATATATTTATAGTAAACTAAAATTGTAAAAGATATTTAGCGTGTATGTTTAAATAAAAGAGTAAATAAACGTTAGAGAATACCGAAGGGACAATAACAAATTGACAATCAAAAGAAACTGGCAACATAGAGTACACAAGACGAAGACACACAAAACAAAAATACTACACAATATGTGTTGGATACCACAAACACAAATAACGTAAATAAGACATGCGTCCTTCTACTAACAAATGGAGCTAAAGACGAACTGGACACTGTTCTTATTTAGTGTGCACATCATGCTTCTAGAATATTTGTTATCAGATACGACCGAATTCAAAAATAATTTAAAAGTAGTAGGGAGCACGAAAACCAAAGGCCTTAAACATAATATAAACAGTAAATACTATAGAAATTATCTTAAATACTGACAAACATCATTACCTGATCAACTACATATCATCAAACTATGGCTTGACTCTATCTGATAAACTAGATAGCAGTACATTCAACCATGTAGAGTAAGATATATTCTTTTGAAATATGGCTTTCATAATATCTGGATATTTCAGTATGTTAGCCATGTAGATATTTTTTATATGTGAATTTAAAGAAAAAATGAAGGATAACTTTATTAGTGAAATTAATTCATTTTTTAATGAGTCTAGCTCCTAATTGTCATTTATACAGATATATTTTTGACAATAATGTTTTACAATTTTATCTTAATCGTCCTGTTAATTATATTTATAAGCCATGTATTTGTAAAATACGTATATCAGCGCATAATCTTAATATTGAAACTGGAAGATTCTATAATTTAGATCGTCATGAAAGAGTGTGTAGTATGTGTAATTTAAATGTTGTTGAAGATGAATATCATTTTATTCTACAGTGTGAAAAATATATTGATGTAATAAATATTTTTGGCAAATGCCGTCATGTTTTAAATGAGTACAATTACTGTCTGTACGTAAAATTAAAGAACTTAACAATCTTGGTAAATATTTGTTACTAGCTGAAAAAATTCGCAACTCTTAGTTTCATTTAATTTCGTATTATTGTATTGCATATAAATTACAAATGTATCATGTTCCGCTGTTAGTATCATAATTGTATTTGTATTTTCACTGATGCATTTAATAATTGTATATTGTATGTATATTTCTATAAGCAGTATTGCTTTTGAAGAAAGTATTTGAATATACTACATACATTCTTTTAAATACTAACAAACATCATTACCGGATCAACTACATATCACCAACCTATGGCTTGACTCTATCTGATAAACTAGATAAAAGTACATTCAACCATATGATCATAATAAAGAGTTTTGTGGCAGACCTTTTATAGATGTGCTCGCACGCACGGGGTCCTTTCTATGGATAGATGTTTTGATCGTCACCCGGGAACCTGGAGAAGATGGCTAGAACAATTGATTTTGATGTAAAGTTTATCAAAGGTTTTAATATGGCGTGCTGCTTTGTAAACAACACTATTCTCTAAATAGCACAATTAGTTTTAGCACCTACATATTGTCCTATCGGTGATTTCCACTGTATTTCACTATCTGATCGCGTAAACCAGCAATTAAAGTAATACAAATAGAAATGAATGCTGTTTACTTTGAATCTTAATGAGATATTTGCCTTAACTATGTTTAAAATGTCCTATTTTCTTAAACGGGAAAGTCCTTCACAACAGGCTTTTACGACTGTTCTGTTAACTCTGTTAGATCAACAAATATAATGCATCCCCATGTTAAAATGAGCATAAAACATGACATGGGAGAATTATTTCTTAATTAGAAACGTTCCCCTCTTATTTATGAGATTTGATATTTCACTCACATTTGTATGACCGCATCATTTTACAAACAGTAGATGTTTTGTCCCTTAAGACTAGTTTAACCCCGTCACTTTACACTGAAGTCCCTCTACCAAGCCAGGAAAGTGAGTGGTCATGTATATGCGGGTATCTATGTCGCCTCTTTTTTTGGATTTTGTAACGATTACGACTGTGGTAATTTTTGTTGTTCATATTATTTCAAATATGCATGTCCAGAACTAGCTGCGGAACTGTAGCCCTTTATGATCCCTTTTTTTTTGGCGGACCATAGGGCTACGGATTTCACCTTATCAAAAATTTGCGGAACTGCGACAATTTGTCGCACCTTTCAACAGTAATTTTCACAACAAAACGCTTTGTGAGAGCAGAGTCATGTGGCTAACTCGTTTCGTTACATATTTATCTATCGCTTTTCATATTTACTTACTTATTGTCCCCCGACGCTTCGTCGAAGGGGACTCTAGAAATGGGTGTCATCCGTCCGTTTGCTTGGTTTCCAGATGATAACTTGTGAATGAAAAGTCAGATTGAAGCTAGGTGTGGTATGTAATTATTATTAATTTCTAGCTCATTATAATAAAAAAAAATCGATATTAACTGATTTCCCGCCATCTTGTCTTTGTGGTATTCTCGCTTTGAGGTCACATGACTTTTGAGAGACGACTCTAAAAGCAAAACACGTGTTCGGTTTGTTTACGTTTTACTGGAGGTTTTGCAAGGCGATTTTTTATCTGAAATAAAATATTTATTCAACATAGAGGGAAATATTTACATATATTATCCAGAAATGTTATTTTCTTCTATGATTATTCCAACAGAGGTGAACTCTCATTCAACATCTTCAAGTTTTTCGAGTCATGTTAACAAACCGAACACGTGTTTTGCTGTTGGAGTTATCTCTCAAAAGTCATGTGAAATATCTCTGTGTTCGAGAGTTCCTACGTAGGGATCCGATTTGACATTTATCGAGCCACCAACTACCTCTCTTTACGAGCTGTTAATTGAAAGTATTTTAAGACCCTGTTAGTATCCACTGTTTACTAGGATCCACTAGATCAATCAAACGATCAATCCTGATGCTCATCTCATTGATATAATTTCATCTTCATTATTTATAATCTTGTTCACCTCATGAATAAAGCGGAAATAATTTTTGTCTGACGTTAAACAATTATTAATCATTCAACCATTCAGTTAGAGGTGGATACAATATTAGTCCACCAAGAGTTGTCTTTCTTCCTGTTATATATTGGAAGGTTAAAGAGTGAGTATGCGAGCGCATATTGATTACCGCTAAGTGGGCCTCTTTCAGCTATAACATAGTAAGACTAAGTTATTTTTCCATGCGGTGCTGATGCTGCTTGCTTTATACAAGACGATCGAAATACTAGGTATAATTCTATTACCATAATTTATACAGGGGATCAACAATAAATATACTAGTACCTTTAATGAGAGTAAATGATTTAACGAATTTACAAGTATCTGTGAGAAGTTTATGTAGTTTGTTCACAATATGTTTCTGTATGAAATGTATCATGAAAGCAAATCTACAGTAAGGAGGCATATTTAAATCCCAATGGTATTCTGATGTAATGAATCTGCCTTTAATACGAAAGCCCAGAAGGATCATTCGAAATTCGAGATTCAATATCTGAAATTCGAAATTCGAAATTCAATATCCTGATTAACCAATGGGTGTAAAGATAACAAACTAATGTTCTTACTGGGCAATTAAATGCCCTTTAACAAAATACTACACGAGTAAATAAAACAATCAATGAAAATGACAATTTCGTCAATATAGCAGTTCACAGTAATGGAGAATATTCTTTCATAATTGAAAATTATTGCACTCTCTGTGAACTAGGAAAGACATTGTTATATAATTATGTAGCCAAAATTTCATCTCTCCAAATTTATGGTTATATATATATATATAAAAATCTCATCACACGTTGACAAATCCGAAGTAGAAGAGGGTTCAAAGGGGTTCCCCATATTATTTTGCCAAAATTTATCATTTTTACTTCACAAATTATGTGGAATTTAAAAACAGAATTTTATTTCATCATTGTTATCATCATACTATAAAACTAAGGCTAAGTTGATCAACACCGCACTTTGATGACAATATATTCCAACATAGCACTATATATCATAGAATGTTTTAATGTTTTCACTGTTTGCTTTTGCTTAACTAGTCTGGGGCCGGTAACTAGAAAGTCCTCTTAAAGCCTGCTTATGTACTGCCGTAAGTGAGAGCAAAGATTATCTTAAGTCAGTAACAAGAAGCGTATTTAATGTACACTTAGAATAATCTTAACGTCATCTTAAGTGTAACTAAGATATTCGTACGATGTCCCCTATCTTACCATGTTACGGACGTACCGGTGTTGATTTCTTGAAAATGAAGTAGAAACTTCTCATTAAAGATCACCAATGCGTTTATTTTTAAATGAATACGACATGTAAAATTGAATGTTGTTTATGGTAACAGGTCAAAA
>MJUT01047297.1:2510-19188 GCA_002080005.1 Gigantidas platifrons
TACAATTTGATTTATGTGGGTTAAGATCAAGGGACAAATTTAACCATGAGTGCTAAGCTTCTTCTTCTATCGTTAATCAGCAAGGGAAAAATCCATCATGCTTATGGTGTGTCAACGAATGCAGTTGCTTTACAAATTGTGAAACTCTATGTACAAATTAAAATGTGGTTGGTGCAGGATAAAAACAAGGATGGTCATCTACAGCATCGCCTGATCTATGGTCTCAGAGTGGAAGTGTGACCAGATATTTCCCTTGAAGGTGTCCGAGTCGGTGTCTGTAACAGTATCTCTTGGCAGCTTGTTCCAGTCTCTTATCGTCTTCGGGTAGAAGCTGAATGTATACGCCTTGGTGTTACATTGAGGTTGCATTAAGTTTACGGAATGGATGTGTCTTGTCTTTCTGTTGTTAACTAGATAGTGTTGAGGTATTTCAGTGGCAACTTAGTAGTAAATAATTTTGTGGATCACACTCAATATGTTCACTGTTCTTCTTGTTTCAAGTGTAGGCCAATGTAGTGAGTGTAATATTGATGTGATTGAGCCTGGATGATAGTTGTAGTTGTTGGTGACAAATCTAGCTGCTCTGTGTTGTACCATTTCTGCCCTATTGATGTCCTTCTTCAAGTGAGGGTCCCATACTGAACTGCTGTATTCCAGATGTGGTCTAACGAGTGCCATGTAAGCATGTTCTTTGATGTTTTGGGGACATCTGTACATATTTCTACTTACAAACATTAGCTGTTTTGATGCTTTGTTGATCTTGGAGTTAATGTGGTAGTTCCAATTGATCTTGTTGTCCAGCTCCACTCCGAGGTATGGGTGGTGTTCTGTCACTTCAAGTTTAGTTCCATGTAGTAAGTATGGTCTGTCAATTTCATTACGTATGTTATCAGTGATCGGGAGAACATAGCATTTATTTGGATTGAATGACATCTTCCAGTCGATAGACCACTTTTCTAAGCCTGTAAGATTTTGCTGAAGTATTTCTGTGTCGTGTTGAGATTGGATGTTTCCGTAAATTAGACAGTCATCTGCAAATAGTCTTATGCTGGTAACAGTTGTTAATTTATCTCCGTTGTCGTTTATGCATAGTAGGAATAGAAGTGGGCCTAGCACAGTCCCTTGTGGAACGCCTGGTCGTACAGTTGCTGGTTTTGATTTGTTTCCATCTAGTAGTACTGATTGTTTTCTATTCTGGAGCCAGTTTTCTATCCAATTTATTGTGAAAGAGTCAATACCGCTATGTCTGAGTTTATGAATCAGGTGACGCTGAGGTACGGTATCGAACGCCTTACTAAAATCTAGTATGAGAACGTCTGCTTGGCCTTTCTGGTCACTTATATTAGCTAGGTCTTCAGTGGTATTTATAAGTTGTTGTTCACAAGAGTGGTTTTTATCTCACCTTGCCTAAGGCAACGTCAGCTTTTGCCATCACTCGGCGTCCGTCGTCCGTCGTCTGTCGTCCGTCGTCCGTTAAATTTTCACATTTTAATCTTCTTCTCTGAAACCTCCCAGCCAAATGAAGTGAAACTTGGTAGGAAGATTGCTCATTTGGTCTCTATCCATCAACAAACATTGCCGCCATAGGCAATTTTTGTTTCTGATTGGCTATTTTTTTTAAATCTCCTCTGAAACCGCTTGGCCAAATGAACCGACACTTGATAGGAAGCATCTACGGCAGGTCCTCTATAAAGATTGCTCATTTCGTCCCTATCCGTTAACAAACATGGCCGCCACATGCCATTATAAAAAATATTCTCCTCTGAAACCGCTTCGCCAAATAAATCAAAACTTAGTAGGGAGCATCCTTGGAATGTCCTCTATAAATTTTGCTCATTTTGTCCCGATGCATTACCAAACATGGCCGCCACAGGCAATTCTTGTTTCTGATTGGCCGATTTTTTAAAAATCTCCTCTGAAACGCTTGGCCAAATGAACCAAAACTGGATAGGAAGCATGTATGGAATGTCCTCTATGAAAATTGCTCATTTCGTCCTGATCGGTAAGCAAACATGGCTACCACCGACACTTGGTAGGAATCATCTATGGGATGTCCTCTATGAAAATTGTTCATTTCGTCCCGATCGGATTGCAAACATGGTCACAACATGCATTTCTTGTTTCTGATAGGTCGATTTCTAAAAAATCTTCCCCTTTGAAACTGCTTAGCCATATGAACCGAAACTGAGTAGGCAGCATCTACATGTATAGAAGGTTATGTATTAAGTTCCTCAAAACAGTATGAAAGGTGAGCGACACAGGCTCATCCCACTGAGCCTCTAGTTCCTAAATCCATACTGGTATGATGACAGGATTTTATTATCATCAAAATGTTTCATAGCACTGCTGAATATTATATGCTCCATGATTGTACAAGGTACAGATGTTAGAGAAACAGGTCGGTAGTTTGCAGGGTCCGTTTTATCCCCCTTTTTGAATATGGGAATAACGTTTCCGATAAGCCAATCCGCTGGTACTTTTCCTGTTTTGATGGATTTGTTGTAAAATATTTCTAAATATGGTGCAATTGCGTCTGCAGCTTCTTTGAATACTCTGCATGGTATAAAGTCGGGTCCTGTCGCTTTACTAGGGTTGATGTTTGTTAGTTGCTTTATGACACCAGGTTTTGTCACATTTATGGGTTTCATATATTTTCCAGTTGGTTTCGGTAGTTTGGGTAGTCTGCATTCTTTATCCGTATAGTATCTAATATCGATGTACTGATTGAAGTATATATCTGAAAAGACTGATTCGTACTGTTGGTTAAGAACATTAGCTTTTTCCTCTGCACTTATTATGTCCCCACCCCCTTCTTTAGCATGCTGATTTTACTGCTATCCTTCTTCATTCCTTTTATATACGACCAGAACTACTTCGTTGTTGTGTATATTTGTTCCCTGCTACTATCTGTGTTTGTTGCTTTCTTCTCTTCTGATGTAAGGATGTTCTTGACATAATCATCATATGCATTCTGCAGTTTATCCTTCAGGTTATTTCTGTAGAGTTTAAAGTTGTTCTTTATCATTTAACTGTTTGACTTTGTCGCACAATCTCTGTTTATTTCTCATCATCTGTTTAATTTCTGTTGTCATCCAGGGAAGATTCCATCTAGTAGTGGTGTATTTCGATGGTATGTTCCTTTCGATTTTTTCTGTTAGTATATCTCTAAAGTTGGTCCATGTTGTTTCCACATCTTCTTTGTTGCTGTCTTCCTCGAATTTTTTAAAACTCGAGGTTAGGTCTGATTGTATACCTTCCATGTTTCCCTTTTGATACATATATAATTTCCTATGTGGTTTCTTGTGTATGTTTGCCTTTGTATTAACAGCATTCATCGTAACCATGTTGTAGTCACTAACTGCAGGCTCTACTTCTGTACAAGACCAGGATTGTTGGTAAAACACAAATCTAGGATGTTGTTTTCCCTTGTGGGTTCGGTTACGATCTGTTCCATATTGTTGTCGCTCATTGGACATAGGACAATGAATTCTTACTTCAACACCATCGGCTGTTTTGCAGAATAGGCCAATCAAAGACTATCAGACAAATATTCTTATTAAAAATATACAGACATAAACACTACTTTGCTGTGTATTGTGTAAAATAATAGTCGAACTTGAATGGTTTATTAGCACAGACAACTCATTCTTAAAAAGTTGTAACCGGTCTTATTATATTTTTCTATCACATTGTCTGTCCGCAAGTTATATTAGAAATCATAATTGTTATTACATGACAGTTCTTAATGAAATTCAAACTTCAGTAAAATTTTTAAACTGCTGTAAATATTACAAATTGTCATGATTATTTGAACATGTGCAGGTTCTATTATTGCATGGTGGTTTATGGTGTATTGTGTTTAACTCCGCTTTCAACAATATTCCAGTTATATCGTGGCGGTGAGTTTTATTGTTGGTGGGAAAAACGGAGAACCCGGAGAAAGCCACCGCCTGTCACAAGTCACTGGCAAACTTTATCACATAATGTTGTTTCGAGTACACCTCGCCACGAATTATATCATTGGATGTTATGTTATGTGACGCTTGTTACATTGAATATTTTTGTATTTGATTTTAACATTTTCCTATTTTGTTAATGTAATATATGCATTCTTTGCATGATTATTCCGATGCAGTTTCTTAGCAAAAACCTCATTACTGTGTATAAGGAAAACGTGCATGTTTTTGTTTTCACAAGTATAAGAGAGAAACTGTGAACATTGGATGCACAAGGTTAAGGCAAAGAAAAACCACACAACACAATATATGTTGGATACCACTAAGCTCAAGCAAACACAAGTAACGTAAATAAGGCCCTCCTACAAACAACAGGTGGTAAAGACGAACCGAACATCGTTTTCAATGCAGAAATCGTAGCGGACAATAATTAAACTGATATATTTTGTAACAGTGTGAATATGCATTATGCATTTTGGATGTTATTTTTTTAAACAATTTTCGTGCCCATTTTTATAATAATAGTTACATTTATAAAGAACACTATTTTATTGTATTTCATACTAATAAAAATAAACGTTTCATCTACTATTCAATGGACTGCGTAGAGATTTCTGAAGTTCGTCATACATTCTACAATATCAACAATTTATATGATTTATTTAGAAATGTCGTAGGCGACACCTACATGAACTGTTTTTTTTATCCCTTCAATGTTTCATTTATTCGTAGATATCACCCTATTGCTCTATGAACAAGTTAGTTTGTTCACGCCACGAAATAGATGCAATACTGCTGAAGTTGGCGTTAAACATCGATCAATCCATACATTCAATGAACCAATCTCTTTAATGGATTCACTCAGTTTATATTGTTCTTTCTCGGTGTTAACTTGTAATAGGACACATATGAGGATTTCTTCGAGAAGCTTTCCAAAAAATAAATCTTAAATAAAGTAGTCACGAGACACTAATTAGAGACACTGGTCTTTTGGTTCAATGAAATGTCAAAATGCATAAATCATATTTACACTATTATGAAATATGTCAGTTTAAAACTTTCCCACGGTATAATTACTTATTTGATTTTATCTTGTGACTATCAACATCAGGTAGTTAAATGTTATAACTATCTGTAATATCAAATTACTGCATAATATTTTCTTTTTTAAAGAAAAAAGTCTGTCCCACGGTTTTTAACTTGTGAAACGAGCCTTAAAATATGAATAATGTATGTTTGACTGGACAGATGAATTATACTTTAATACGTAGAACTATGAGAGAGTTAGAAGATACTAAAGGGAGATACTGAGATTCTGTAAATCGAAGGAGGACAGACAACACAATGGCCAAAAGAAAAAGTACAAAAGGACAAACAACGATCTACAAAACATACATTTAAAACTAAAGATCGAGTAACACGAATCCCACTAAAAACCTGGGGGTGAACCCAGGTGCTCCGGAAGAGTAGGCAGTACCCGTCGCGTTAATCTAGTAGAAATGTAGGACATCTGGGCGTCATAATTAAACTTCTCATATATTTCATTTCAACTGCATCGGTGGTGTAATGGTTAGCATGCTCGCCTAGAGTTCGGTAGGTCGTGGGTTTGAAACCCTACCGGGTCAAACCAACAACTATGAAATTGGTATTTGTTGCTTATCGCTAAGCAAGCAGTACTAAGGAGAAAGAGCAAAGACTTAATGGTTCGGAATCAAACTAATGTGTCCGAGTTGGGCGACATGCTTATCCGCGTGTTGGTCTAGTACAAAGCAGACATCATCATCATTTTATTGAAAATTAACTTGTTCTCACCATGATATATCTGAAAAATTGCTGAGTTGGCGTTAAACAACAATCAATCGTGACTCACTATACATACATTGTTCATATTCATCTATAACAGGTTTGTGATTTTGACATTAAAAAAAAACAAAGCAAAACAAAACAAAAAAAGGAATGTAAAGTACTCCAAACTATGCATACATTTTTTTTTCAGACAAGAGAAAAAAACACCAGATTGATATAGGTGAAATATCTGAAATATGAATAAAATAATAGAATGTAATATATCATCCGTGTTGTGTAACCGAATCGAGTACAACCTTTTTTAATTACACGTAACGTCCACGTGTATTTACAGAATGAACTATTGATTATAATGAATCGTTTTATTACCTAATTATAATTCCTATGCGTATCACATAGGCATATTTTTATTTTTGACTATTTGGTTTTACGTTCAGAAGCTATCCATTTCCCCGGGCAATAAATCAGTCCATAGATCGATCGATAATCCGGAATTTCTACATGTATCATGACGTTTCCCGCTTCGTAATCTAAGACGTTTTAAAAATTAAAACTTTGAGAATCTTCATGTTTATTATGAAAAAGGTAATTGTGCTATTTGTTAAAATTGTTAAACAATATTCAAATACATGATATATGTATTGGAAACAGTAGTTCTTTTTAGTACATGTATGTCTAAAAAAGTTATAATTAGGTAATAAAACAGTTATTTAATGGGAGTTAAGGCAATATTATACTTTTATTTAATGGAAGTGCAGGCAGTAGATCAAAATATTTACCCCGAGGTATTGGGAAAGTCCTGTGTGTTCTTTTTCTAATGTGTTTATTTGACTTCTCATCATTCTGTTAGATTCAATAAGCTTTTCATTTGATTATTTTAATATATTTATTTCTTCATCTTGACCTTTGTTTCAAGAATGGACACATATTTCTTCATGGCATCAGCAAGACTGTTTTTAAATTGCACATACATCTACGGTGCATCTTAAGGTATACTGTCCTGAATGAGGATGAACATCCTCGCACAATAACATTAAAAATACACAGTAAGGACTTGGAAGTTATAGTAGGGTTAAATATATTAGTACGTCTACATATGGGATTGAACTATTTTTGAACGTGACCTTGTTTAGATTTGTAAATACAAATAGAAATTAGTTCACTCTGTTAAGAAAAATTGAGTCATGTGAAGTCAAAATAATACTTTCTTAAATTGAAATCTTCATCAGGTATGACCAAATTGTAATAGGATCTTGTGATTTTACAAATATTAAAACAATTACAGCCGAACCTGTATTAAGTAGTCACCATTGGGACCAAGAAAAAAGTGACCTTTTAATACAAGTGATTGCTTAATAGAAGTAACCGCATGGGCAGGTTTGATGTCAATATTCAGTTACAGAATTGTCAATACAAATTTACTTAGACAGCAACCATTTTATTACCGAAAACGGGGGTGGGGGTGGGGGTGTGGCTTGGGATTTCATGCCTTATAAAATTGCTTTTTCTTGTATGACAATAGTAAATCTTTGTTTGTTTCACAATTCAGTAAGATCCCCAAAATGTTTTATACACAATGCCTCTGTTACATTCAAGAGGTAAAGAAACACACATATTTTTACTTTTATTTTTAGACTAACTTGGATATATACTTAAAATCAGTAATAAGAAGAGTTTGGAGATACCAAAGGGGTAATCAGAATCCGTATATCGAAGAAGAACAGACAACACAATGGCCAAAAGGAAAAGTACAAAAGGACAAACAAATATCTGCAAAATATCCATATAAAAATAAAGATCGAGTAACAGGAACCCCACTAAAATCCAGACGTGAACTCGTGTGATCCGGAAGGGTTAGCAGTTCCTGTTCCACTGGTGAGCCCCGTCGTGTTAATTTAGCTACAAACACGGTGAACGAAGAAAGGACTGGGAATGGTTTACGACAAGTGGTCCATAAAATGGATGGTACCTTGTTTGTTGCAGATTCTAGGAAATCAAACGGAAAATAACAGATCAAACAAGTACACCGAAACACCGATACCACCAATTAAAAAGATAAAATAAAATAACATTTTAATTAGCAACTTAATGATTGGTTAATCCCTAGAAATGACGTACTTTACTCAAATCTTTTTACAATACAGTATTTTGCATATCTGTTAGATTTACACTTTAATTGTAAAAGTCAAGTACAAGTGTAGTGAAAATAATGTAAGAGCATACCGATGGGGCAATACAAATGGACAATGCAGAGAGACTGGCAGCATAGGGTACACATGACACAGTACCTATAAGAGTTACAGTATACCGATGGGGTAATGAAAAAGGACAATCCAGAGAAACTGGCAACAAAAGGTACACCAGACACAGGACAAATAAATGTCAGAGAATACCGAAGCGGCAATGAAAAATGCAAATCCAGAGAAACTGGCAACATAGGGTACACAACACACAGGACAAATAAATGTTAGATAATACCGAAGGCAGCATAGGGTACACATGACACAGTACTTATAAGAGTTAGAGCATACCTATGGGGTAATGAAAAAGGACAATCCAGAGAAACTGGCAACATTAGGTACACCAGATACAGGACAAATAAATGTTAGAGAATATCGAAGCGGAAATGAAAAAAAGAAAATCTACAGAAACTGGCAACATAGGGTACACACCACACAGGACAAATAAATGTTAGATAATACCGAAGGGGCAAACAAAAAGGACAATCCAGAGAAACTGACAGCATATGGTACACCAGAAACAGGACAAATAAATGTTACATAATGCCGAAGCGGCAATGAAAAAGAACAATCCAGAGCCACTGGCAACATAGGGTACACATGACACAGAACAAACACATTTTAGAGCATACCGAAGGGTAGTGCAAAAGGACAATCCAGAGAAACTGGCAACATAGGGTACATAAGACATAGTACAAATAAATGTTAGAAAATAATTAGGGCAATTGAAAAGGACAATCCGGGGAAACTGGCAACATTGAGTACACAGGAAACAGGACAAATATATGCTAGAAATTACCGAAGGGATAATGAAAAATGACATTCCAGAGAAACTGGCAAGATAGGGTACACAAAACATGGGACAAAAAAAGGACACAGGACACATAAATGTAAGAGAACACGGAAGAGGTAAAACAAGGCAATCCCGAGAAACTGGCGCAGAAAACACAGGACAATTAAATGTTAGAGAATACAGAAGGGGTAATGGAAGAGGAAAATCCAGAGAAACTGGCAACATAGAGTACACAACACACAGGACAAATAAATGTTAGAGAGTACCGAAGGTTAAAAAAAGGGACAGTCAAGAGAAATTGCCAACATAGGGTACAAAACACATAGGACAAATAAATGTTAGAGAATACCGCAGGGGCTATAAAGAGGACATTCAAGAGAAACTGGCAACATAGGGTACACAACCCACAGGACAAATAAATGTTAGAGAATACCGAAGGGGCAAAAAAGACCAATCCAGAGAAACTGGCAACATAGGGTACACAACACACAGGAAAAATAAATGCTGGAGAACACCGAAGTGGCAATAAAAACGGACAATCCAGAGAAACTGGCATCATAGTGTACACAAGACACAGAACAAATAAATGTTAGACAATACCGACGGGGCTATAAAGAGGACATTCAAGAGAAACTGGCAACATAGGGTACACAACACACAGGACAAATAAATGTTAGAGAATACAGAAGGGGTAACAAAGAGGACAATCCAGAGAAACTGGCTACATAAGGTACACAAGACAAAGGACAAATAAATGTTAGAGAATACTGAAGGGGCAATGAAAAAGGACAATCCAGAGAAACTGGCAAAATAGGGTACCAAAGACACAGGACAAATAAATGTTAGAGAATACCGACGGGGCTCTAACGAGGATATTGAAGAGAACTTGGCAACATAGGGTACACAAGACACAGGACAAATAAATGTTAGAGATTATAGACGGGGCTATTAAGAGGACATTCAAGAGAAACTGGCAACACAGGGTACACAAGACACAGGACAAATAAATGTTAGAGATTACCGAAGGGATAATGAAAAAGAACAATCCAGAGAAACTGGCAACACAGGGTACACAAGACACAGGACAAATAAATGTTAGAGAATACCGACGAGGCTATAACGAGGATATTGAAGAGAACATGGCAACATAGGGTACACAAGACACAGGACAAATAAATGTTAGAGATTATCGACGGGGCTATTAAGAGGACATTCAAGAGAAACTGGCAACATTGGGTACACAAGACACAGGATAAATAAATGTAAGGGAATAGCGACGGGGCTATAAAGAGGACATTCAAGAGAAACTGGCAACATTGGGTACACAAGACACAGGAGAAATAAATGTAAGAGAATACCGACGGGGCTATAAAGACGACATTCAAGAGAAACTGGCAACATAGGGTACACAACCCACAGGACAAATAAATGTTAGAGAATACCGAAGGGGCTATAAAGAGGACATTCAAGAGAAACTGGCAACAAAGGGTGCACAAGACAAAGGACAAATACATGTTAGAGAACACTGAATGGGCAATGAAAGAGGACAATGCAGAAAAACTGGCAAAATAGGGTACCAAAGACACAGGACAAATAAATGTTAGAGAATACCGAAGGGATAATGAGAAAGGACAATCCAGAGAAACTGGCAACATAGGGTACACAAGACCCAGGACAAATATATGTTAGAGAACACTGAAGGGGCAATGAAAAAGGACAATGCAGAGAAACTGGCAAAATAGGGTACCAAAGACACAGGACAAATAAATGTTTGAAAATACCGAAGGTGCAATCAAAAAGGCCAACCAAGAGAAACTTGCAACATAGGGTACACAAGAAACAGGAAAATACATGTTAGAGAATACCGAAGTGGTAATGAAAAAGGACAATCCAGAGAAACTGGCAACATAGGGTACACAAGACACAGGACAAATACAGACGAAACAAAAACACAACACAATGTGTGTTGGACATTCCTATGCGCAAGTAGACACACATTACGTAAGCAAGACATGCGCCCTACTACAAACAACTGGAGGCAAAGACGAACCGAGCATTGTTTTGGCCAAAAATGGTAACGGACATGACAACAATGTAGCTGCATGTATATAACTATACATACTATCTTATTCTATTTATTTTAACTATTGACTGTAACTTTTATGAAGGCTGTTCCACGTTGAATAAAAAATTCACATTGCGTTTCTGATATATTTGTTTTCGAAACTTTGGTATTGTTTGTGCCAAAAGGTGCTTTCTGAATACGACCTTCATTGCCTCTGTAGTTGCATCGTTGCTATTAGATGTCCGATAATACATCATTTTGATGTCGTCATTTAACTGTTCTACCCTTTGACCAGAAAATATCCTTAGGCGTTAACCCATTTGTTTTATCCGCTCGCGAAATTATTGAATATCACCCTTAGAAGGTTTTATATTTTTCATTATTGCATAAAACTGGTAAAAGTCCCTCCAGAGTTTGATGACTAAATTTTGTAAAGATAAATAAGAAATCATTCAAGCATTTACTTTTCTTCCAGAACATCCGGTAAGTCTTAAATCATATTTTTCATGTTAGATCCATTAAGTATAGTCCATTCCATATTTTTATAAGAATCTCCAAAACCTTCTTTTTTGCGCCCCTCCCAAATTTGAAAATAAATTCCACAACTTTGGATACTTTGTACTAATTCCGACCGATGCGTAGTTTTAACACGGCTGATGCGTGCGTTGCATTGAATAATCCATATATAATGTTGAAAAACATTGGTTTGTTTTAGATTATACCAACACGTGGGTCAAAACGACTTACATACGTATATGCTACGATAGGAGGTAAACAAACAAGTCTAACATTAGTAACACTTATGAAATAACTCTCAAAGTCTGTTAGTATCCATTGATCAATCTTAATTGTATTGTACTAAAATGACTAACACTATTTTTATAACATACTCCTAATATTAACGAGGCCAGTATGAGGTACTGGTAGTTACGTTTTTCACTAACAAATGTATATTTTTTAGGAACTGTCTACCCTTCCGGAGCACCTGAGTTCACCCCCGGATTTTAGTGGGGCTCGTGTTACTGGACCTTTAGTTTTATATGTGTGTCTTGTAGATAGTTGTGTGTCCTTTTTTTTGGCCATTGTGTAGTCTGTTCTTCTCCGATTTACGGATTCAGATTAACCTTTTGCTATTTTCAAACTCTTCTTTAACACTGTTTGATCTGTTTTAACCCACTTTTTGTGGGTCAAGTTTTTCTACATCTTCTATGCCAATTCTAAGCAAAACATCAGTTATCCCCATAAATAAATGTAGCTCGTCTACAACAACATGTTCTTGATCAATATGTGAAAGATGTAGAAGAATGTAACCATGGCACATTCTTTGCATTTCCTCTAATGTCCAGACCATTTTACTGGAATAACAGAACATTTCTCTTTGCCATTGACCTATTATCTCGGCTATTTTTATTTATCAATCTTGTAATAAACAGTAGAAGATTTAGAGTTTCCAGCATTGTCATCTAGAGCAGTCAACAAAAATTCATGTCACTCCCTAAACATATTGCAAGTGAGGCGTATTTTCCATGCGCACATACGAAGGGAATGGGGCCGTTTGTAACTAGATTTGCACGACGAGTATCAGTAGCAGAGAAGGAACTGCTTACCCTTTCGGAGCAACTGAGTTCACCGTGGTGGGTGTGGACAAGGATGGTGAACTATTATATATGCCCTATGGAGACCTCTTTTTTGTCTCAAAACCAAATTCCAACATCATCGAACAAATTGAATTGATTTTATATTTTGGTGTTTTAACGCTACTTTCAGCAATATTTCAGCTATATCATGGTGACCAGTTTTAGTGGTGGAGGAAACCTGAGAGAACCACCGACCATGGGCAAGCATCTGGTAAGCTTTATCACTTGCGGATGCGAGTCGAGTGCACCTTTTTCTGTAATCTACAAAGCCATGCGCGAACCCACGCCGTATTGGTGATGGGTTTGTATGTGTTGTTAGGTAATCCAATTACCTAACTTATTGAGCCACCCGGGCCCCTTGGTCAAAAGAAATGGAAGAATATAATAGAAGAAGTCAAAATGTATAGCTTTAACATCAAATCAAAAAACAATCACAAAAAATGTCCCCATAGAAAAAAAACAATCAGGTTGTGCAGGAGAGGTGAAGGATGCAACGAACTTGAGATCTGATAGTTTGATCAATGAATGTTTTAGAAAACAACAATCATTAAATTTTGTTGCTCTCAAGATATCAATGGCATCAGCATCTCCGCCTCGCCGCACAGAACTCTCAACATCAGTCGTGAAATTATTCGTTTTAGATTTTTGTTTTTGATTGTTTGTTTCGTGGTGTTTAACGCCACGTTCAACAATATTTCAGCCATATCGTGGTGGTCTGTAATAAAGACGATGGTTTATCTGAATTAACTGATGCTGAAATATACAAGGAATTAGAACCTCATGGTAAAACATATGCCAAGTGGTTTATTTCTGGAGAAACAGGACCAGAAATTAATGTAAGCATATTTCTAATAACATATAACACTCCCAATATTCCAGTCGTCATTCGCATTGACCATTGTGACGTCAGGGTAAATCCATATGTTCCAAACCCTGTACGTTGCTTCAAGTGTCAGAAATTTGGACATGAACAAAGCCAATGCAAAGGAAAAATTGTTTGTTTCAAATGTTCGGAGGAGGGCCATGATGGTTACACTTGTGAAAATGATCACAAGTGAACCAATTGTGGCGAACCCCGTATGGCCTCTTCTAAAAACTGTAAATTTTACATAAAAGAAAACAAATTCAGTCAATAAAAGTTTAAAGGGACATTTCATACCTTGAGGCACAAAAAAACCGTCTCAAAAGCAATTACACAAGCGTGACCAAAGCTTTTTTCACCCCGATGGAAGCCCAAACAGACATGTCATGGCTTAGCAGAGCAGACAAACCAACACGACTAACTGCTAAGACAACAGAAAAAAATATTGCTGCATCTAAAAAAGTTACCAATCCTTCTCAAACTACACCATCTTTATCACGGACAGCATATGATTCAGATTCTATTTTAAAATCATTTAGTTCAAGTTCTACTTCACATCAAATTAAAAAGAAAAACAACGCAAATCTAAAGCTCAAACCGAAGCCTGTCGCAAAAACAAGAAAAGGCACAAAAGGACCTGTTCAGATCTGCAATATATATGCATCATGGATCAGGATCATTCGGAGGATGAATCCGTATGAAATCTTCCCCCGGATGATTCATCATCTCCTATGGATGAGTTGCCATCAGAAACAAGGAGATAGCAGACCATATCTCCCAAGGGGGCTCGGCAAAAAGTGTTCCAAGAGAAGCAAAACTTTTCCTTGATCCGACTCTGATAATGGCACCGATCATCCAATGGACGGTGTGTAGCCTCCCGATAGACGAGTCGCACCCCCTTCTCGGACATCACCAAGTTGATCTGACAGCCACAATATGACTGAAATATTGTTGATAGTGGCGTTAAACACCCTCACCCTAACGATATATCCCTGTATGTAATGTTGGTAAATGTTACGTATGCACATCAAATAGTAATTGCTTCATTAAAATTAAAAATGTTCATGAAAATATTTATAAATTATAGATGTACATTTATGTATAATTTTTATTTTTATTTTGTTGACAATTAGTGAAATGCAATTAAGTTGGTTAAGTTGAAGTCATCACTTCGACATTTTTACGGTCTCCACCATGACTTAGTTGGCCATTACGGAATATATGTGTCACAAATGACCACGGATATGTTCCACCTGTCGTAAACACTTCCTGGTCCTTTCCTCAGTCATGCCTTAAAACCGGGTTTGTATCTAGATTAACACGACGGGTGCAACTAGAGGAGCAGGAACTGCTTACACATCCGGAGCACCTGAGTTCACCACCGGTTTTCAGTGGGTTTCATATTACTCGATCTTTAGTTTTATATGTATGTTTTCTAGATCGTTGATTGTCCTTTTGTACTTTTTTTTCTCTTGGCCAATGTGTTTTTAGTTCTTCTTCGATATATGAATTCTGATTACCCCTATGGTCTTCAAACTCTACTTAATATTACAATATTGACAGTGATATCACATTTTCTGCATCTATGAAATGGTGGAATTTGCATTGAATACCATTTTTGTTGCGATATTCAAATTTATGTAAAAAAATACAAATATATAAGAATTTAAATTCGACCAACGTAACGTAAGGTGAATTATATCGTTTTCTTAAATACCAAAGAGAATGTATGCAATATGATAGCGCATCTTTAAAATGATATATATTTTTAATTGCATGCAAAATATTTGAAAGCCATTGTAATAAAACCGTTGATATCAGATTTATATAAGTAGGTCCTCAGTTTCGATCGTATCACGCGATGTTTAAACCACAAACATATTATATTAATTATGCAAGTCATTTGAAAAAGCATCAGTAGAAAAACATAGCAATTACTATGTAGTATTAAAATGTCCCCGATCGGGAACGTTTTAAAAAAGAAAAGGTGTGGCTTATCTTGTATCATTAATCTGCTGTTCTGTTCTGAATATTAGAATAAAAAGAAGAAAAACACAATACAAAATATCCAAAACAATTCCAAAAACAGCAGAAAGTAGCAAAATCGATACTCGTAAGAGACAAATACATGACCGTTCTCTGTAATAGCTTGTTACAGACACTTCAATAAAAAGTGGCGGGGTTTAGTATTTTTATGGGTCTACAACGAAATAAGTTAAAACTTATACATTACAATATAAAGTTAAAATGTCCTCTAGATCTTTGATCTAAATCGTTTTAATAAGCATACGGCTTGGGTTATCTGGTATCATTGAAATACATTTGCTTTTCTGTTCTGAATATTAGAATAAATAGAAGAAAAATAAACAAAATAACAAAAATTACCACGCAATCGGAACAACACGTAACCTATATATATTTACAGTTAACTGTGTACGACTATTTTGAAGAGAAAACAAAATACAATAACATATTGTACCATGAAAATGAATTTCTTCTTCATTTTCAAAGACCATTTCAATAGGGCTAGGTTGTTGTGTTTAAAGCCATTTCCATCAATATTTCAGCTATAACGTGGCGGTCAGTTTTATTGGTGGGAGAAATTGGAGAAAACCACCGACCTGTCTTAAATTCCTGACAAATGTGTCACATAATGTTACATCGAGTACTTTTTGCGATATTTGGGATTCAAACTCACAAATTTAGTGGTTAGAGGTACTGGATAATTAAAATAGGAAATTCCTGTCCTGATTGTATCTGCAAGAAAGTTACAATGTTATGAAAGCTTTATTAGATTAACTACTGGTATCGTATTGCAGACGACACTTCATCTTTTATGAGTAAAATTATGTTTTATTTATTTTGTGCTTTACTGAAATCAGGTAAAAATATTATTTATATTCTGATTTAATACTACGCATGCGCTTTAAGCTTAGCAGTCACGTATAACCAGCACTGTGGGGACATTAGTAGTATGGTGAGGAAGATTTTATGCACCCCAAAAATCCGCGGCGTTGCGGCGCTCCCATATATGGGTATGCCCCGCCCCTATGCCCTATAAGGGCATAGCCCACCACCGGAACTGACGTCACAAAAATTTGAAATCCATATATGGTCATCACGACGTCGCAGTATGACTCACGGTAAAAACATTCCCCCGGCGTCCAAATATGGTCCCCCTTTCGATGCAATATCATTCATCACATTCCGCCGTCCCGAGCGTACGATGACTCAAAACGGAAGGGAGACATCCATATTGATATGTTTTCACCCATCATAACCCCACCCCCCGGAATCGACGTCACAAATATAATAATTG